>JAJJWW010016017.1:0-265734 GCA_023531295.1 Papaver armeniacum | reverse complement strand
AGAGTTTAATATGAAACTCTTCAAAAGTGTTGTTGTCATCCATTACTCTCTTCAAGATTTCTCGGAAGAGAATTGGATTGACTATTCTTTTTGCAAGTTAGTCTTTCTCCAATTCGAGCATCGGATCTTGTCTTCGTCTTTACGAAGTTATCCTTTTGATAACCATTACGATTGTGAAAAGGATTCGTATGACGTTTATAGGCAAATCTAGGTTTATCACAACACTGATTCTTTTGCCTAAAGGTTGGACAGTTACAACATGTAGTGATATTGTAATCAAATTTTATTTCGTACAGCTCAATCCCAAACACACAAATACTAGCTGCAAGGGAAAGGGATATTGTATTGTAATAGAAATTTGTAAAACTCCTCTTTATCCCGGATTCCATCGCTAATATGCCTAAGGTACATGATCTGCACAAGGGGCAGTTACTTCTTAATCGTAAAATACTTGCACAAATAGCTATATAAAATAGGAATTGTCTTTACATGATTTCCAACGAGATCATTAAATAAGGGGATTGTAAGGAATCCACCAGAATGATCTAAATGGAGTTCCCCGGAGAATGAACTCCGGGAGGGTAGGGTATAAATTACTATATATAATAAAGTAGTAAAAATAAACTAACACGTTTCCATAATAATAATTAAGGACTTTCTCTTTTTCTTCCCCAATTCTTTTTTTCTTATGACATGACAATACAATCTAGATTCTAGAATTTTTGAACAAAATACCAACCAGAGTCGGGGTTCGGGTTGGAATTTTTATTCAATTGAGGCATGGGCCTATTTATTTCTGGTTCTAGGACCGGTAGTTCTAGGAGTCGACTCGGTTCTCTCAAATTATTTCTCATTATTAAGAAAAGGTAACGAAGATAAAATACGGGCTTGTTTTATAGCAATAGTAATTAATCGTTGTTGTTTCAAGGTTAATCTATTCACTCGTCTAGATAATATTTTTCCTTGTTCACTAATATATCGACTAATTAAACTCATGTTTCTATAATCAATTCGATCCCCCGATCCAATTGGGGGCAAACGCCTACGAAAAGATCGCTTGGATTTAAGAAAAGGTCGCTTGGATTTTTCCATTGTTTATTCCTTATCCCGAAAATACTATTTATAAATTCGAATTCATTTTTGATCCGACTGAAATAAGATTTGATTTGTTTCTATATATTATATGTAATTTATTCTTGTTACTTCGAAGGGTAGCACACACACCCTCTACCTCGGGTTCGGTCTATTTCTTTATCTCCCCATGAGTTGTATGTTTGCAACAATAGGGACAGAATTTTCTCAATTCCAATCGACTAGCCGTATTGTGTTGATTCTTTTGAGTAATATATCTAGAAATGCCCGACGATTCCTTATTAACACGGTTTCATATACAACTGGTACATTCCAAAATAACTCTTACTCCAGGAATCCGAATAGGTACTTTTGGAACACCAATAGGCATTAAATGAAAGAAAAAGGTTTTTAAGTACTAAAATTTCACTTTGATGTGGAAATGTAACAATGGGTTTTCTTTTTTTCATAATATTTATGTTTTTGGGTTTTATCCCTAGATTGTAAAGTTCATCGAAGAAGACTAATGCATAAAAAAATTATTATGAATGAGGCTGCGATGTTCAAATCATGAACAAGTATCTCTAATTCTCTCATCTAAAATGGGACCCATCCCCCCATTGCGTATTGGTACTTATCGGGTATAAAATAGATTTTCTTCTCTTTGTTCATACGAACAGAATTTTTCTGTTATTACCAACGAATGCAATATAAATGCACCCTTGATCCGAGATAATCCATTGAAAAGGAGAAGTCCATAGCATAAGCAAGTAGTCTTTTCCAATGCGATAAAGTAACATAGTATCTATTTTTCTTTAATAAAGGGGTATTTCCATGGGTTTGCCTTGGTATCGTGTTCATACCATTGTATTGAATGATCCCATCCGGTTACTTTCTGTCCATATAATGCATACAGCTCTAGTTTCTGGTTGGGCCGGTTCGATGGCTCTATACGAATTAGCCGTTTTGATCCCTCGACCCGCTCTTGATCCAATGTGGAGACAAGGTATGTTCGTTATACCTTTCATGACTCGTTTAGGAATAACGAATTCCTGGGGTGGTTGGAGTATCACAGAGGGACTATAACGAATCCGGGTATTTGGAGTTACGAAGGTGTGGCCGGGGCACATATTATGTTTTCTGGCTTGTGCTTCTTGGAAGCTATCTGGCATTGGGTATATTGGGATCTAGAAATTTTCTGTGATGAACGTACATGAAAACCTTCTTTAATTTTCCCAAGATCTTTGGAATTCATTTATTCCTCTCAGAGGTCGCTTGCTTTGGGTTTGGCGCATTTCATGTAACAGGCTTGTATGGTCCTGGAATATGGGTGTCCGATCCTTATGGACTGACTAGAAAAGTACAATCTATAAATCCCTCTTGGGGTGTAGAAGGTTTTGATCCTTTTGTTCTGGGAGGAATAGCCTCTCATCATATTGCAGTAGGTACCTTAGGCATATTAGCGGGCCTCTTCCATCTTAGTGTCCGCCCGCCTCAACGTCTATACAAAGGATTACGTATGGGTAATATTGAAACTGTCCTTGCCAGTAGTATTGTTGTTGTCTTTTTTTGCAGCTTTCTTTGTTGCTGGAACTATGTGGTATGGTTCAACAACAACCACGATCGAATTATTTGGTCCTACTCGTTATCAATGGGGCCAAGGATATTTCCAGCAAGAAATATATCGCAGGGTTAGCGCCGAGCTAGCCAAAAATCAGAGTGTATCAGAAGCTTGGTCTAAAATTCCCGAAAAAATGGCTTTTTATGATTACATTGGTAATAATCCAGCCAAATGGGGATTATTCCGAGCAGGTTCAATGGACAGCGGGGATGGAATAGCCGTTGGGTGGTTAGGACATCCTATCTTTAGAGATAAAGAAGGCCATGAGCTTTTTGTACGTCGTATGCCTACTTTTTTTTTGAAACATTTCCAGTAGTTTTAACCATTCAGTTTGGCCATGAGCTTTTTTGTACGTCGCATGCCTACTTTTTTTGAAACATTTCCAAAAGACAGTTGTAGCTACTGGACGACGAAACGGGTTTTGGAATTTATTAACATTCTCCAAAAAGTATCTCATTAATAACCCTTGATCAAAACCATTAAAAGAACCCCCAACAATTTATTTGGTACTGTGCGAAGTATTTGAAATACGGGAAAGAAGTACCATTTGGGTAATATTTCCAAAGGAGTAGCAAACGGATCTGCAGGTTCGCCAATCATTGACGGTTCTAGAACCATTAAACCTACGTTACATGCAATAGTACCTAGAGTTACCTCTTTGGAAAATATATAAAAGATCGGTAGGCCATGCGGGTTCTCCATAATAATTATGACCCATCCCTTTTTCCAATTTGGCTCTTAATACAGGATCATTCAAGTCAGGTTTTTTTGTTATTGGGATAGGTGAATTCGTATGGATCCATCCCTCGAAGGAACCTGGACATGATAATTTTTCATCATCCTAAGCTCGAGCAAGAATCAAAGGAGTAAAATAGATCTATATAAAATCTACATGTCATCCATATCCACATATATGACTCTATGTAAGAAAAGATTTACTGATACAATTTTCCGGAGTTGCAACTACCTACAAAAACAGTCCCATTAGCGAGGTTCATAAACCGTCACAAATAGAAAAAACCGTCACAAATAAACATTTGTGACGGGTGACCAACCGTCATGACTAGTAGCGTCACAAATGTTATTTGTGACGGTTTTTCTCTTTCTGTGACGGTTGGTCGCCACACCATAATATATCTCCAACACTCATCATTCAATACTTATATGAAGGATTACTTCGAGGCGAGAGGAATTTGATTGATGCAATTGATGGTTGTTCACTTCGAAAAAAAAAATCTCGCAGGCAACTAGTTTGATTGAGAGTATGGCTTCAAATGCTCAACAGTTTTATACCAGAAACAACTCAACTGTCAGAAGAGTTAACGAGATAGGAGATTCTGCATAGTCAGAGCAACGCATGAATAACATAGAGAAGATAGTGCAACGAATGGCTTCAGTAATCATTTCTAGTTACGAGGAAGAGGCCGAACATGTGAATGTTGTGTTCCCTAATCATATGCCAAGGTATGACCCCTATTCTAATACTTATAATCCAGGTTGGAAAGATCACCCAAATTTCAGCTATGCAAATAAGCAAGTTGCAACTCCTAATCATTACGGGCGACAGAGTGGTTTTCAAGTTGCAGTTCCGACCACAACCCCCCATCTCAGCCTCAACAACAAACCCAGAGTTCTAGTTTAGAGGAGATGATGAAGATTATGATGGAGAAACAAAATGCAAATACTCAAGAACAGAAAGCAAACTCTCATCGTCAAGATGCAATTCTGCAGAAACAAGATATGGCTATAAAGAACTTGCAAAATCAAATGGGATAGTTGGCTACAGATATGAATCAACTGAAAGCACAGAATTCAACTAAGTTGTCATCACCAACTTTTGTGAATCCAAGAGAGAATATCAATGCAGTGTTTTTGAGGAGTGGGAAGCAAACAGAAGAGAAAAACAACAAGAAAAGGTTAGTCACGACTCAGAAAAGGAAGTAGAGGTGGAAACCATTCCAAAGGAAAAGCAAAATTCAACCGACCAACCTAAGGATACGGTTCCTACTTTTACCACACCACCTCCTTTTCCTAGTCGTTTTGCCAAGTCAAAGAAGCAAGTTCTAGACAAGGAGATTATGGATATTTTCAGTAAGGTGCATATCAACACTCAATTTATTGAGGCCGTCAGAACGGTACCTAGGTATGCCAAGGTTCTAAATGATTTGTGCACAAGGAAGGAGAGGTTGATTGCTAACGAGGTCACTCAGGTGGGAGAAAGTGCTTCATCTATGTTGCTAAATAAGATGCCTAAAAAGTGTAAAGATCCTAGTGGTTTTACAGTGCCAATTACTATTGGTAACAGAAGGTTTGAGCGTGCTTTGCTTGATTTGGGAGCTTCCATAAGTGTGATGTCAGCCGATGTTTATGATTCTTTGAATCTGGGACCTTTAAAGGAGACATGGATTATCATTCAATTAGCTAATAAGTTGAACATATATCCCAAGGGACTCGTGGAAGACATGTTAGTACAAGTGAATGAACTAATCTTTCCGATTAATTTCTTTGTTGTGGATATGCGGGAATGGGACAATTGTTCGTCTACTTCATTAATTCTTGGGAGACCATTTATCAAGACTGCTAAGACGAAGATTGATTATGATAATGGGACACTCACTATGGAGTTTGACTAAGGGGTTATACGCTTCAATATTTTTGAAGCTATGCGTTATCCAAGAGATATCCATTCCGCATTTTTTGTGATGTTATTTGTTCGTTGGCACAACAGATTTTTGATTTGATCAACGAAGATGAACTTGAATTTGTGCTACAAAATAACATTGATTTGGATATACTCAGCATGCCTAACTTGGACGTTGATATTCCCAAGGAGTTGAGACATGTGGTGCTTTAACGACATCACAAGAAGTTAAAACAGGTAATATTTCATATATATCTTTACCTGTAACTGATGAAGTTCCTTTACCTCCTGTTATGCAGGAACCTAAATTAGAGATAAAACCTCTACCTGATCACTTAAAGTACGATTACTTGGGTGATAGGGAAGAGCTTATAGTCATTATTGCAAAGAATCTCACAGCAGTACAGGAAGAACGCCTCCGTTGGGTTCTGAAAGAGCACAAAACGACTATTGGTTGGACAATTGCTGACATCAAAGGCACTAGTCCATCCATGCATGTGCATGCATAGAATCCTGATGGAAGAAGATATCAAGCCAGTATGTGATGCTCAGCGTAGGCTTAACCCCCCCAATGATGGAGGTCGTGAATAAAGAGATCCTCAAATTACTAAGTGTGGGGTGATTTACCAAATTTTTGACAGCAAATGGGTTAGTCCGGTGCAAGTGGTGCCTAAGAAATCATGTATCACTGTTGTTAGAAATCAAGATGATGAAATCGTTCCTACAAGAGTTCAAACATGATGTCGAGTGTGTATAGACTACAAAAAGCTCAATTCGGCTACCCGCAAGGATTACTTTCCTTTGCCTTTCATTGATCATATGTTAGAGAGGTTAGCGGGAAATTCACATTATTGCTTTTTAGATGGCTATTCGGGATACAACCAAATTGTTATTGCACCAGAGGATCAAGAGAAGACTACTTTTACTTGTCCTTTCAGTACATTTGCATATAGAAAAATGTCGTTTGGTCTTTGCAATGCGCTTGCCACTTTTCAGGGATGTATGGTCAGTATCTTTTCTGATTACGTGGAAAACATCATTGAGGTATTTATGGACGATTTTAGTTATGCTGATTCATTTGATATTTGTTTAAATATTCTTGAACTTGTGCTTAAAAGATGCATAGACACTAATCTTGTTTTAAACTGGGAGAAATGTCACTTTATGGTAAACCATGGAATTGTACTTGAACACATCATGTCCTCTCAAGGGCTCGAGGTATACAAGGCAAAGATATATTTGATTAGAACTTCCAATACCCCACTTCGGTGAGGAGATTCGCTCGTTTCTTCGTCATGCGGTCTTTATAGAAGGTTTATCAAAGATTTGTCCAAAATCTCAATGCCGATGTGAAAATTATTACAAAAGGAGGTTGCCTTTAACTTCGACCAGGAGTGCAAGGATTCCTTTGATAAATTGAAAGAATTGTTGACTACTGCACCAATTATTAAGTCACCTGACTAGAGTTTGCTAATCAAGTTAATGTGTGACGCAAGTGACTATGCAGTCGGAGTTTTTTTGGGTCAGAAAGTAGACAAGAGGTCACATTTGATTTATTATGCATCAAGGACCCTTAATGAGGCTCAAATCAACTATTCTACTAGTGAGAAAGAGTTGTTGGCTATAGTATTTGCATTGGAAAAATTCGAGCTTATTTGGTGGGTACCAATGTGATTGCATATTTTGATCATGCAAAGACTACTGCACCTATTGAAAAAGAAGGAAGCTAAGCCAAGACTCATACGTTGGATTCTTTTGCTACAAGAATTCAATATTGAAATCGAGAGATAAGAAAGGTGTTGAGAATACAGTTGTTGATCATCTTAGTAGACTTGTTGTTTCGAAGAAGAACTCCCCTTACAAGATCGTTTTCCGGATGAACAACTTTTCTCGATTGAAGAATCAATACCTTGGTATGATATAGTGAACTATTTGGTTATAAGGAAAGTACCTAGTTGTATGGGTGAAAACTATTCCTGCCGGATTTGGTAATTTGGGGTGTGGATAAGGAATGAATCTAAACCCTAAACAAATGCACTGCGCGGTGAGTGCTTGTAGATTCGGAAATCAATCTGTGCAAGTCCGGCCTAAACCAAAAAATGACCGTTCCAGACTCGTTTCGGTCACAAAGTGAAGGAGATGGGGTTGATCTTAGGGAGGGAAGCGAAGAAGGTGTTGAGATTGTGAAGGTGTTGGCTTTCTTATGACTTGTAACAGAAAGGTGAGCAGGCTTACGATTGATGCAAGCAGGCTCTGGGTGTTTGAATACGTTTTGTATTAACACTTGGTTTCTGTCTAGTCTGGACTTGTGTTGTTTTTCTCTTGTGTTGAAAATAAGAAGGAGAACCTATTTATACAAGTCATTTGAGCCTTATTCACATCTCTCGTGGGAAGTGGAGGAAGTGGAGTGATGGAGTAGTGGAGGTGTGTGTTGGTGTTACACGACCAGTCTTGCCCACTTCTCCTGTCATCTCTAACCTTCCATGACTTCCGACACGTTCTTGTGATGGCGCGTTGCACGCCGCACGCGTAAACCGCTAGACCAATACCCCAAGTATGTATCCCCCGTTTGTGACATGATTGATGTCTCGAGTGTGTGGATCGTGGAACCCACAAAAGGTAGCATGTAATGCTAAATTGAATAATCAAGTTATTCGGGAAGTTGATACTTGTGAAGTATCATGTGTATTTTATGCAGTGTCGCATCATGGTGTGGTAAAGTGACGGGTGGTGATCACCATGACGTATCACCACCAATTAACTCCCGACCGGGGTTGTATAACCAAGCCGGTGAAGTTGGACGGATGAGATGATCTTTGAGACACTCATCTACGGCCGTTGATGGAATTAGGGTTTTGAAGAGGTGCGCGAGGCATCATTCTTTAGCTTAGTCGAATCCAAGCTTGGGAGACGATTTTGGCCAAATTGATCGTACATGCGTGTAGAGCGACATGACGGTGTAGGCGCCCATACCCCATTATCTCACGAAAGTATGATCTGGCCACTCAATTCGTCCGGTGAAGTTGAGTGGTCGAGATCAACCCGTGATGTGAAAATAGTGTCGCAAGAGCCGCACATCACGCCATCTTCAGGCGCGCGTTCCAAGACAACCAATTCTTGGTCGGTCTTGGTCGATCGCTCTGGAGTGTAGGTGGTAGGCAGGTGTTCACGCCTATACATGACTGTCCCATGAAAACGTGATCTAAGCCACTCAAATCGTCCGGTGAAGTTGAGTGGGCGAGATCAGTTTGCAATTTGGGAAGTGTGACCACGCAAGTTTGGACGCGCGTTTTGGGATAGCCAGGCATGATATGCCTTGGCCGATCAGGTGAGGGGATAGACGGGCCCACGGTGGTCATGATGGTATGACCGGACCTGCTTAATCTAATCTGGGACCCTCCATTCGTGCCGGAGAAGATGGACGCTCGTGATTCTCAAAACCCTAATTTTGGGTTTCACGGCTGTGCGTCATGCTATGTTCGGGCGCACGAATTGGGATGACCAACCATGGTTGGTCCTGACCGATTGGTCAGGTATGTAGGCGGGCCCACGGTGATTGTGTTGACATGCTCTGGGCCCTTTGAATCTACATATACACCCTCCATCTATACCTGCGAAGATGGATGGTTGAGGCTGCTTTTGCGACACATGTAATATGCCGCAAACCCTAATTTAGGTTTTCCATCCATACGCTCTGGTTTGGACGTTTTGGCAAGCTATGCCAATATTTTGGGGAGGCCGACCATGCGGGGTCCGTGTTGGTTCGGGCAGTGAATATTCCATACCCGCTGGGGTTATGGAATTGATCTGGGCCATCCAATCACGCTGGTGAGTTTGGATGAACGAGATCATATCTGACCGATACTCTGACAGTCCTGGATGCTCAATCGGGCTAGTATAACACACCGAGAGTTCTCAATCGGGCTAGTATAACACACCGAGAGTTGCAACCTGTACGGGTATTTCGTACATGCTTTCATTATAATGCTTGGAGGTTCGTATTTCTCTGCTGAGAACAACACTCAGTCGTCATGCCGCACTGATAATGAGTACAGGAAATACAAGGCTGCTCACGCATTAATTAATAATGCTCTAAATTCATAGGGTATATGGGATTGTTGCTACATGCTCCAACCTGGATGAATTTCATGTATTTAATTCACAGAATGGGATTGTTGCCACATGCTCCATTCTAGGTGAATTAGTAAAGTGAAGGAGTATCCAACACTTATTAATGGCTTTATCTTTTACAAGATGTCAAATATGATTTTCTCGGTTTTTTACAATTTTAACCTTAAATGGAAATCCACCATCAACATTAAGTCCCCGCCTAGCACATAATGGTTACACTATTGTGGGGTAGGCATGAGATGGTGACAAATTTGTATATTGAAATGACCAAGCTAAGGTGAATATATATTTACCGGATAGTCCGACATCGTCAGGCGTTGCCACGGAACCGGTTTGGTCCCGATCAAGGTTGTGAAGGAAGCGGACTTGACCCGGTGAGCGCTTTGGTTCCCCTTGTGTATATCCGATCTTGGTCCCTCCTTGGGTCAGTGTACTCCCTTTCATCACACACAAACTTTCCTCAAATGTATCCGATAAGCATCGTTGATTGCTATCCCGAATTGGTAGCCTTTATAGATGGTAAGTAAAGACTTCTTTTCTCCGGGATTCTGTCGACTTGCGAGATTATAAAGAATCATCTCACGCAGTCGTTTATTCTATATCTCAGGTACTGCTCCGCACTTATCTGATCTCCTGATTGACTGATCGATTGATTGGTTGATTTTGTGTGTGTGCTCATAATCTCTTCTCCTTTGCAGTTTATCATGGAAGCGGTGGACGATCATTCTGTCGCTTCTCCAGAAAGAAGCTTCGAAGTTGACAAGCCTGAAACCCATGCGCATGAAGAAGTAATGACTAAGATCGATCTTCCACTTCGTGAAGTCGGCCGTGCTATACATGGGTTGTCTATTCTGCACCTGCGTATTGCCAGAGGACGTATCTGTGCTCTTTCAGCTGCGATTGACATGGAGGAGCGAGGAAGCGTTGTAAGCACTAGTAAGCGCAAGGGCGGAGAGATATGCAGCGCGGTTGAAGAGGCGGAGGGTTGATCATAAACGACCTCTGAATGAAGATAAGTGCGATTACCCAATCCAGGACGGCGTGATAATTCTTGATTCTGACATAGACGAACCTGATCATTTGAAAGCAATCGACACGGCTCCTAATGTTGTTGTGTCCTTTGATGCTCCTGCTGATGATGTTGGGATGGAGTACGTTGCTGTGGAGATGTCTGATGCAGAAGTTGAGGTAGATCCGAAGGGAGGAGCATCAACAGGTGATGGCGCTGAAGCTGAACCTAACGGTGGTGCAGGTGATGTCGACCCCCTTGGCGACTAAAACCTCTTTTCTTCTTTTTCCGCTTTCCAAGTATATTCTGTATATTTGAACATCTTTCTTGTACTCAGTGGCTAACGAGTCCAAGGTTTTCTTCTATTTGATTGTTTGAACAAAAGTTTTTTTTGTTTTTTTGTTTTTTTGTTTTTTTATATATATAACCCTTTGTCAAGACTGCAATTGAACCCTCTCAGGCGCAAGGGTGCGCTTTCACACGTAATTCCTTGTGATAAGAGAAATAATGCCATAATGGAATACCTACAGACCTGTGTTCCTGATGCAAGATCTTCCCGGCCTTGCTGGGGTGAGTGGCTCAAGACTTCTTCCCTTCCCGCGCATATCTTTTCCCTCAACTCTTTTCAGGATGTTTTTGTTTATGGTTTCTTTCCTGACCTGCTCTAGTGGGTCGATTTAGGCTGGACTTTGTGTATTTAGGGGTAAAGAGGTTCTCAGATGGAAATAACACTTCAATTAATTTGAGAATCTAAAATTGAAACCCTAATCATGAATGCAAGTATTGCAATCATTCTCTAGAGGAATTACAAATATGATGTGAAATTGTAAAGGGAAACACGCCGGAGGAAGTAGCACAGCGTCTTAAAGTGTGTAGGATGCTGGAGAGTGATAGCACAGCGTCCTAAGTACGGTAGGGTTTGATCCATCGTGAGTGAATTGTTACGCCTTCTATCTTGTCGGCGTTAATGAGTTTGCAGTAGCCTCCTAGGATGACATCTGCTACCAGGTATGGTTCATCCTCCTTCTCGGTGGTTGAATCGGGTGAGGTATCCATTCTCACTGTAATTCTTCCGACCTTGAATGCGGTTCTCTTCGTTACTAAGTCCCCAATTCCAAACGGGTTTGGGCGTGTTGACATCGGGGTCTTGGTTTTGTCGTCTTTGATCAAGACAGCTTCTAGACTCTTGATAAATTGTTTGAAGGGGCCGGCCTCCCATTCGCATCTCTTAGCCAAGGTTGGTTTTTTGGCTAGAGTCAGTCCCCAGGACTTGTCAGAATGAGGGGCGGTAGGTTGCAAAGAGGGTTGCGTGATGAGACTTACTTGAGATTAGAACCTTTCAATGTATGCTCACAGGCTCCCTCCGGGAAGTTGTGCCGCATTGGCAAGTTGTTGGTGCGGCAACAGACAGTCATCAGGAGGTCCAGAAGGCATGTTGGAGATTCTTTCAGGTATCGAAACCGGTAGAGGATAGACTTCTAGTATGGCTTTGTTGTCATGCATCCAAGAGCGTCCTAGGATCATGTCGTAGTTGGGATGATCTTTGACTATGTAGAACTTTGCTTGTGTCGAGGCATCACCCAATTTGACTTCAAGATCGACGTATCCATATGCATCTCTGAGTTCTCCTTCTGAATCTTTAACCACAGTTGGGTGGCGAGTAGCTTCCTGCTTTGAAATCTTTGCCGCTCTCAAGGTCTTGACAGTAATGATGTTAAATTCGGAAGCCGTATCAATCAACGCGCTATCGAACTCAAAGTCTCTCAAACGAGTGACAGTTAGGAGTCCCCGGTCTCCCTTGCTCACGTCCTTCAGGAAAGACTGGGGTTCCTGGACTGCTTCTGGATACAAACGCCTTCCTGACACAACGTGGTTGAGGGTCGTAAATATGTCTTGACGATGCCCTTTGGAGAAGTACAAGATTTCACACAAGTGCTCCATCATAGATTGTACAGTCTTACGAACGGAATTCCCAGAAATCATGCAGTTCCTGATAGGGAGAGGGTCTCTACGAACACCTTCGTTTCCAAGATGGAGTTCCCCTGTCTCTATCTTTTCCCTGAATATTTGTTTCAACCTGTTACAATCTTTGGTTGGATGATGTACGAATCTGTGGTAGCAACAGTATTTGGGATCTTCCATGTCTCTTTCAGTTGGAGGACGCCTGATAGGAGGCAGCTTGACGGCATCGTCTTGGATCCACGCTTCCAAGAGTTCTATCACTTCATTCATGGGGAAAGGAAAACATGTATCTTCGGTGTCTCGTGCAGTAGTTTTGTCCGCTCCTTTCCGAGATGAAGTCTTGTGTGCCGAGGATGCCTGCTTGGTTTGTTGTTCCGTCACTGGAGCTTTCCTTTTTTCTCCTCCGCCCACTACACTCACAGAAGGACCAGTGTTGTATTGCTTATTCGTGAGACGCCTGCTTCCTCGACTTTCACGTGAATCTTCACTTCAAACAGCTCTGGTTCTTTCTAGCAATGCTGGTGCAGTTGTTGCTGAACGTTTGGCAGCTTCATGGAGTTTATAGAAAGTTTAAAAGACCAGGTTCTCTAACAGAGCGCGGTATATGGGTATCATCCCATTGATGCATAATTCCACCAATTGTCGTTCGGTGACGTTCGGGTCGTGACAATCTAGCGCTTGGGTTCTGAACCTTTTAACGAATTCATTGGGATGTTCGTTATTTCGTTGGAGAATTCTTCCCAAATCTGAAAAGGTGATTTGTTCAGATACGAAGAAATACTTTCTGTAGAAAGCACTGACCATCTCGCTCCAATTGGATATGCTGTTAGGCGCGATGTTGTTGTACCAGGTGTACGCCCTCCCCATAAGTGATTTTGAGAATTCTTTTAGGCGTAGGACATGATTGTATTCATGTTCCCCCAAGGATTCCAAGAATCGAGAAACGTGTTCACGAGCATTACCAGTACCGTCGTAGAGGGAGAAGTGGGGAGAGGCGTAACCTCTTGGAAGAGGAATCTGTTACACATCTTGAGGGTATGGTGGCTGGTGTTGGTGTACATCCGTTCGGTCTCCTTTTCCTCGATTTTGGAGAAGTCGTTCCGGTGTCTTCGTGTGATGAAGTTGGACGGTTGGTTTCTTTCCCTTGGTGTTCGGGAACAACACGAGCTTCTTCACTCATGTGGGTCTCGAGTGGAAACGCCTGCTCCGGGTGTATTGAAGGCATCTCTTGCTGGCTCTAAGGGTTGCCGTGAATCTTGTGGCGATCGTTCAGTTAAAGTTTAAGGAAAGTGAGTACCTCCTTCTGAGTTGCGGCCATATACGTTTGAGTCTTATCAAAAATTTCTTGCTTCTCCATCAAGTCCGCAATGGTAATAGACGGTGGTCCTCCTCTAGTGCCTCCGGCTCCTCGTCCTGATGAAGGATTGAAAGTTGTTGTTCTCGGTGACCCTTTGGAGGCGTTACACTTGAAGAGACGATGGGATTTGCGGCTGCTCCGCTCTAGTGATGGGAGGCGTTCTCCTGCTCCACACCCCCTCGAGATGTATTGACTACGGTAATTTAAGTTTTTCTCCTGCTCCACTAGTTCCACCGTTGGTGATAATAAATAAAACATCAACTCTTGTTTTGCCAAAGTTCTTCAAAACATTAATTGTATCCCCTAAGCATCTTAATTCAAAGCATCGAGATGAATAAATTTACCCACTCGGTAGCTCCATGATGTAGACACACTCAAAATTCATTTTTATTGCCCAAATGGTGTTTACAATGGAAAAGAAGAGAAAATACATCGATTGTTATCCATACTAGCTCCATCGAGAATTGATTGCTGATCGAGCCAAAAATGTTCTTCACCGCTATTATTTTCCCGCCAAAAATGTTCTTGTTTCATCGATTGTTGATTATCTAGCCAAATTTGATCGATACACGATGAACCATACAGCTTTATTTAGGTAGTATAGGAACACACCCAATTGATTTCAGCCATTGAATCTCGATAGAACACCTCCAAATCTTCAACCCTAATTCTGCAACCATTTTCCCGCCAAAAAAATGAAATTCAAACGAAGAAGATGACTGCCCCTTATCCTGTTCTGGGGTGCGAATAGCAATTAGGGTGCCCCTTAGTAATTGGGTGCCCCTTATCCAAAACTGAGAGTCCGAATAACATGTGTCCTTCGGGGTACAAAAACCACTTTTCGAGCAACTTTTTCCATAAGAGCTTATTTGAGCGAAACACACCTACAAACAAGTTTATTAGAGATAAAATGAGGCCCAACTAATGTATTTATGGGTGAAAATCGCGTCGCACTTTCGTGCTCATCAAAATCCCCACACTTACATTTTGCTAGTCCTCGAGCAAAAGCAGAAAATTGACCCGCTACACAACTGGTCATAAAATAAAAAGAGTTAGACCCGCTACACACCGTCATGACAAATGCCACATACACAAGACACACAATTTTTTTTTTTTTTGACCCGCTACACAGTGATCATTTTATATAAGGAAAAACAAAAGACCCGCTACACAAATGTCATAACCCAAAAACCATAATTTTTTTTTTTTTTTTTTTTTTTTTTTAGACCCCCGCTACACAATTGGTCATAATATTTATATTTTTATTATCTTTTTAGACCCGCTCAAGAGCCAGTCATAATACGCAAGAAAATTCTGAAAAATTAAAAAAAAAAGTTAATAACCACTCCCCACACTTAAATATTACATTGTCCTCAATGTAATTGAGTCATCCAACGTAAAATTTAAGATGGGAAATTAAAAATAAAATAAACAAAAGTAAACAAACATAAATAAATAATTATACCTCTTTGTAAAAACGGATCCCCATAGACTTGTGAGGTAGATTCATCTATGGAATTAGCGAATCATCCACATAATCATCCACAGTAGTCATCTATATGTTCTGTTTGGGACATCGAGAGTCACTACTAGATTCATCATCGCATCAAAAATAATCTTTCACATTCAAGAACTCTCAATCTTTGTTCCAAACTAGGCGTGTGTGTTTGTAATACTTCTCATATATAGTTTCATGTGATTCTTCACTTACCTCGTGTGGAGCCGAAACTCCAGTTCCACCATCTTTAAATGAATTGTTGATTGAATTGGTTCTAAGATCTACCCTTTTTTGACAAAATCAACCTTAAATTGGTAAAATTGAATCGGATTTTGAAGAAATTGACTTTACAACCGAGAGATTAACCTCCCAAATACAAAAACCACTTTTCGTCGCCAATTGTTTATGGGTGAAAACTATTCTGAGGCCCAACTAATGATTTGGTAATTTGGGGTGTGTGGATGAGGAATGAATCTAAACCCTAAACAAATGCATTGCGCGGTTGAATTGGTTCTTATAGATTGGTAAAATCAATCGGATTTTGAAGAAATTGACTTTACAACCAAGTCCGGCCTTAAAACCAAGAAATGGCTAAACCCTAAACAAATGCATTGCGCCAGTGGTTTCGGTCACAAAGTGAAGGAGATGGGGGGTTGATCTTAGGGAGGGAAGCGAAGAAGGTGTTGAGATTATGAAGGTGTTGGCTTGCTTATGACTTGTAACAAAAGGTGAGCAGGCTTACGATTGATGCAAGCGAGCTCTGGGTGTTTGAATACGTTTTGTATTAACACTTGGTTTTACGTCTCGTCCTGGACTTGTGTTGTTTTTCTCCTGTGTTGAAAATAAGGAGGAGAACCTATTTATACAAGTCATTTGAGCCTTATTCACATCTCTCGTGGGAAGTGGAGGAAGTGGAGTGATGGAGTAGTGGAGGTGTATGTTGGTGTTACACGACCAGTCTTGCCCACTTCTCCCGTCATCTCTAACCGTCCATGACTTCCCGACACGTTCTTGTGATGGCGCGTTGCACGGCGCACGCCGTAAACTGCTAGACTAATACCCCAAGATGTATCCCCGAGTTTGTGACATGATTGATGTCTCGAGTGTGTGGATCGTGGGACCCACAAAAGGTAGCATGTAATGCTAAATTGAATAACTGCGTTATTCAGGAAGTTGATACTTGTGAAGTATCATGTGTATTTTATGCAGTACCTGCATCATGGTGTGGTAAAGTGACGGGTGGTGATCACCATGACGCCTCACTGACCAATTAACTCCTGACCAGGGTTGTATAACCAAGCAGGTGAAGTCGGACGGATGAGATGATCTTTGAGACACTCATCTGCGACCGTTGATGGAATTAGGGTTTTGAAGAGGTGCACAGGCATCATTCTTCAGCTTGGTCGAATCCAAGCTTGGGAGACGATTTTGGCCAGGCCGATCGTACATGCGTGTAGACGTCATGACGGTGTAGGCGCCCATACCCCATTATCTCACGAAAGGTTGATCTGGGCCACTCAATTCGTCCGGTGAAGTTGAGTGGTCGACATCAATTTGTGACAGAAAACTAGTGCCGCAAGAGCCGCACATCACGCCATCTTCAGGCGCTCGTTCCAAGACAACTAATTCTTGGTCGGTCTTGGTCGATCTCTCTGGAGTGTAGGTGGTAGGCTGGTGTTCATGCCTATACCTGACTGTCCCATGAAAACGTGATCTAAGCCACTCAAATCGTCCGATGAAGTTGAGTGGTCGAGATCAGTTTGCAATTTGGGAAGTGTGACCACGCAAGTTTGGACGCGCGTTTTGGGATAGCCAGGCATGATATGCCTTGGCCGATCAGGTGAGGGGATAGACGGGCCCACGGTGGTCATCTTTGGAATGACCGGACTGCTTAATCTAATGGGACCCTCCATTCGTGCCGGGAGAAGATGGACGCTCGTGATGCTCAAAACCCTAATTTTTGGGTTTCACGGACGTGCGTCATGCTATGTTCGGGCGCACGAATGGGATGACCAACCATGGTTGGTCCCGACCGATTGGTCAGGTATGTAGGCGGGCCCACGGTGATTGTGTTGACATGCTCCGAGCCCTTTGAATCTACATCTACACCCTCCATCTATACCTGCGAAGATGGATGGTTGAGACTGTTTTGCGACACATGTAATATGCCGCAAACCCTAATTTAGGGTTTTCCATCCATACGCTCTGGTTTGGACGTTTTTGCAAGCTATGCCAATATTTTGGGGAGGCCGACCATGCGGGGTCCGTGTTGGTTCGGCAGTGAATATTCCATACCTGCTTGGGGTTATGGAATTGATCCGCCATCCAATCACGCTGGTGAGGTTGGATGAACGAGATCATATCCAGACTGATACGGACAGTCCGGATGCTCAATCGGGCTAGTATAACACACCGAGAGTTCTCAATCGGGCTAGTATAACACACCGAGAGTTACAACCTGTACGGGTATTTCGTACATGCTTTCATTATAATGCTTGGAGGTTCGTGTTGCTCTGCTGAGAGCAACACTCAGTCGTCATGCCACACTGATAATGAGTACAGAAATACAAAGTTGCTCACGCATTAATTAATAATGCTCTAAATTCACGGGGTATATGGGATTGTTGCTACATGCTCCAACTGGATGAATTTCATGTATTTAATTCACGAGAATGGGATTGTTGCCACATGCTCCATTCTAGGTGAATTAGTAAAGTGAAGGAGTATACAACACTTATTAATGGCTTTATCTTTTACAAGATGTCGTAGCATGATTTTCTCGGTTTTTTACAATTTTAACCTTAAATGAAAATCCACCATCAACATTAAGTCCCCCGCCTAGCACATAATGGTTACACTATTGTGGGGTAGGCATGAGATGGTGACAAATTTGTATATTGAAATGACCAAGCTAAGGTGAATATATATTTACTGGATAGGCCGACATCGTCGGTGTTGCCACAACCCGGTTGGTCCCGATCAAGGTTGTGAAGGAAGCAGGACTTGACCTGGTGAGCGCTTTGGTTCCCCTTGTGTATATCTGAGCTTGGTCCCTCCTTGGGTCAGGTGTACTCCCTTTCATCACACACAGCTTTCCTCAAATGTATCTGATAAGCATCGTTGATTGCTATCCCGAATTGGTAGCCTTTATAGATGGTAAGTAAAGACTTCTTTTCTCCTGGGATTCTGTCGACTTGCGAGATTATAAAGAATCATCTAACGCAGTCGTTTATTCTATATCTCAGGTACTGCTCCGCACTTATCTGATCTCCTGATTGACTAATCGATTGATTGGTTGATTTTGTGGGTGTGCTCATAATCTCTTCTCCTTTGCAGTTTATCATGGAAGCGATGGACGATCATTCGTCAACTTCTCCGAAAAGAAGCTTCGAAGTTGACAAGTCCGAAACCCATGCGCATGAAGAAGTAATGGCTAAGATCGATCTTCCACTTCGTGAAGTCGGCCGTGCTATACATGGGATGTCTATTCTGCACTGCGTATTTCAGGGGACGCATCTGTGCTCTTTCAGCTGCGATTGACATGGAGGAGCGATGGAGGCGCGAGGAAGCGTTGCAAGCACTAGTAAGCGCAAGGGCAGAGAGATATGCAGCGCGGTTGAAGAGGCGGAGGGTTGAGCATAAACGACCTCTGAATGAAGATAAGTGCGATTACCCAATCCAGGACGGCGTGATAATTCTTGATTCTGACACAGATGAACCTGATCATTTGAAATCAATCGACATGACTCCTAATGTTGCTGTGTCCTTTGATGCTCCTGCTGATGATGTTGGGATGGAGTACGTTGCTGTGGAGATGTCTGATGCAGAAGTTGAGGTAGATCCGAAGGGAGGACCATCAACAGGTGATGGCGGCGTGAGCGAGAACCTAACGGTGGTGCAGGCGATGTCGACCCCCTTGGCGACTAAAACCTCTTTTCTTCTTTTTCCGCTTTCCAAGTATATTCCGTATATTTGAACATCTTCCTTGTACTCAGTGGCAGCCGAGTTCATGGTTTTCTTCTATTATCCGCAGGTACGTACCTAACTCTGAATTTCAGTCAATTCACGGCTGGTGCATCCTTTAGATGTTTGTACCCACAAAATAGGGTGCACGTGCTAGGCGCAAGATGTGTTCCGTTATCAAAATTGGGTTATTAAGGAAGCCCAACCGGGTTAATTAAGGAAACCCGATGGTTTATTAAGAAACTATAACTGGCTTATTAAGGAAGTCAAACTAGGTTTATTAAGGAAACCCGTTGGTTTATTAAAGAAACAAAAACTGGCTTATTAAGGAAGCCCAACCGGGTTTATTAAGGAAACCCGGTGGTTTATTAAAGAAACCAAAATTGGCTTATTAAGGAAGCTCAACCGGGTTTATTAAGGAAACCCAGTGGTTTATTAAAGAAACCAAAACTGGCTTATTAAGGAAGCCTAACTGGGTTTATTAAGGAAACCCGATGGTTTATTAAAGAAACCAAAGCGGCTTATTAAAGAGGCCCAATCCAGACTTATTAAGGAAGCTCGATGGTTTATTAAAGAAACCAACTCTAGATTATTATGGGAGCCCAGTAGAGCTTATTGTGGAGGCCCAATGGTTTGTTATAGAAACCAGTTTAAGATGAATACGAATCCCAAAAAATAAATATGATCTTTTGAGATAACTATGAATCTAAAAAAGATAGATTTGAATCTCTCAAGATATATCCAAATCTATAAATGTAGACATAGATATTCTTGATTAAATGCAAATCTTGACAAGATAGACATGGATCTTTCAAGATGTGCACAAATATGATAAAGATAAGCATGAATCTTCCAGGATATCTACAAATATTGGGGAGATAAATACAAATCTAAGTGGTTATCCAAGATAACTACAAATCTCATAAAATAATGGTAAATCTTGGTGGTTATTTGAGATAACTACAAATCATAACAATTAGATTTGTTATCTACCTATAAATAGAGGATGAAATCTAACTCAAACGGTACATAATCACAATTCTTTTTCTCCTCTAAAAACCTGTCTAGAGATCTCTCTGACTTAAGCATCGGAGTGTCTTTGCAGGTATCCCCTCAATTTTCATCTAGAATTTCTGGAGAAATAAACCAACAGCTAAGATTCCATTATCTTATATACATCTCGAAGATTGTTGGGATAATTAATTTTGCACCAATATCTTTTGGCGCCGACTAAGGGGATCGAGTGAAAGACTCGTGGTTTACCAACAACGAACTGGTGTATCACGGTATACTGGTTTGCCCGTTCCTTTTCTTTTGTCAAATTATTACTTTGATACAGTAATATGATCATTCTTTATATAAATACACTCAAATCTGCCAGTAAACCTACTTCGAATGAGTAACCGTGGAGTCATCCAGACATTAGGTGGCATTAATAACCATCTAGGTCACTATGGTGGAAAAGTTTGGCAACTTAATTAAGATCCAACTCGATTGTTTAGTTGTCATTTTTATGCCATGTTGTTAATATATATTTAACGATTTTTTTTTCTGGTTGTTATCCTTTTTCGGTATACTGTACTGTGAGAATGCTAGCCATATTTTCTTGTCGTTGTGGTACCAAGACATTAAATTAAGAAGGCAAACGAAACAGAAGACCTTGTATGAGCCAGCCCTCTAGACGTAAAAAAAAAAACCTCTCCGAGCCACAAGTTCTATGTTCTCACCTTGACTATAGCAAAAGCCACGCCCCTGCCATGGGTACCAAAACCTTTCACCTGCAGCAAACACCAAATCAGAGTGTATACACTCCTATCAGACAAGGATGTAACCACAACAGTAGAGAGTCTCACACGAGTTCGAGGAGTAACAACCCAATGAGAACTTACTATCACCTAATTGAACTATTTTTGTAAAAATCTCAAGCTAAGCTTCCTTTAATTAGACAAGGATGGGCAGCAAAGTGCAGAACCAGTACATATAAGCTATGAGAAGGCAACAACATCACTACCATGCCCACAACTGGATTGATACAAGCAAACGGAGTATAAGACTTTGTATCAAGCAGGTGCTGAATGTAGGATCATAATATCGCCACAACAACAATTCGCGAAGACAACGAATAACAACACTGCGAGTCAGTCGCAGAGGATTAAATGTAAATGACGCACTGGATGACGATAGGAAGATATGAAATCTGGTGAAAGTTAAGAAGTGTCGCGAATATGAATATTTGTACGCCTGCGACACTTCGCAAGATACTTCCGAAAATAAGGGGACAGCTTAGGCATCATTCACTATGTACTACCCTATATAAAGGGATGAGTGGATCATGTCATAGGAGAGGTCTTTTTGGATTGGAGAGTAAGTCATTAGGAGAGAGAAAGAGAGAAACATTTGTAATTTCTTAAAGTGTAATTCCATTTTCCTGTGAAAACATTCAAGAAAGTTATTAATAAACATTCATAATTGTTCATCTATTATCTATTGAATGGATTAGTTTAACAAAATATAGTGAGGGGTGTATTGTAGGATTTCCTGCAACTACATATTGGCGCTAGAAACAGGCTTTGAACAGCATTAAAAGAAGAGAATTAACAAGAAAGAAATTTGAGATAATTTTCAAAAAAAAATTTTACTAAAAGAGAAATGGCTAGAAGAAGAAATGTACTTGAACAACCGGTGAGAAGAAGCGGAAGACTTGCTTTGGAGAAAGCAAAATGAAAGAGGAGAATCGTCAAGGATGAATATGAGGAATGATGAAGAGAATCATGTCCAAGCTTTAATTCCACCGATAATAAATGAAACTGTGGATTACGATAGAGTAAGTGTGCACACTTGGAGGACGGATTCTGAGGATGAAAGGGAAGAAGAGCAACAATTGGTAGACAATAGAAAAGGAGAAGAAGATCAAAGAATGAATGGAGAAATGAATCCAGGAAATGAAGAACTCACAGCATTGGAAACATTGAGACAAACGATACATGAAGAGAGGCGACTAGAGGCAGAGGAACGAGCAAACTTGACAAGACAGAATCATGAATTAAGGATGGAAAATATAAGATTGCAAAATAGTTTAACAAAATGACTTACTCTCCAATCCAAATGGATTAGTTTAACAAAATATAGTGAGGGGTGTATTGTAGAAACATAAAGAGAATCATTCTCCGAATGATTGATCAGGGGAAGTTGGCTCATTTTCTAAAAAATGAAGAGAAAGGGAAGCAAGTACTAACAACATCACCATCAGAAGTGCAAAGAACAGTTTCAAAGAAGGGAAAAGAAGCACTCGTAATAGAAGTGGGAACAAAGGCCAAAAATCTATTTTGCAATTCTATCGTTCATTCATATCGTACAATCGAAGACTTTCACGATAACGTGCTTAGTAGAGTATATGCAAGAGATTTTCATAACAAAGAGGTGATGAACCTGGCGAGAAAGTCGCGATTGCAAGATTGGCAGCTAAAAACTATTTTTTTCTCTGCAGACGAAGTACCGAAAGGAAGAGAAGCACATGATAGCCCGTTGGTGGTGCGACTGGACATTAATCCAAGACCGATTGATGGAGAAGATGACGAAGCAGAAAATTGTTGGGCAATCAATAGAATCCTAATCGATACTGGAAGTTCGGTGAATATTCTGTTTTACCATACTTATAAGACTATGGGTGGAGAGGATGAAAATTTGATTCCTTCAACATACAAAATTTATGGTTTTAACGGAACAGCGAACAAACCTAAAGGAGAGATTCACATGAGGATACCTTTACAAGGATTATCAGCTAACATTTTATTCTGCGTGGTTGACGTGGAATCTCCTTATAACGCATTAATTGGGCGACCGTGGCTACACGAAATCTTGGGAGTAGCATCAACATACCATCAATGTATAAAGTTTCCCCATCCAAATGGTATTGGCATTATAAAGGGAGATTGGAAGGAAGGTCAGAAATGTTATGAGGTTGACGTAGAGAGCTGTGAAGAGAGAAATGCTAAAAGGAAAGATTGGAAACAAAATATCAAAGATGAACAGAGAAAAGAGAAGCTGATGGTGGATACTATAGAAATAAGAAATGAAGAAGCATCGCGAAGTGTCGCAGTAATAGGCGAATGTTATGATGCTGCAAAGATAATTGGTTGTAGTTCATCACGAAGTGCCGTAGAAACATCGCGAAGTGCCGCAGATGAATGCATGGAAGCAGGCGAACGTTACGATGGAAAGGAGTCCTTCAAGGGTTGGGATAACACTAAGGCAAAGAGTACAATGAACAAAAGGCATAAAAAGTAAGCTGAATGATCTGCGATAAGTAATCGACAAAGATATATCAAAGGCAAGACTAAGAAGAAATGATATGTGAGAATTTCGACAAAGAGAATGTACAAGAATCCGAGGCAAAAATGAATGAACAACATTGTGCGATGTCTTCGCAAATTAAATATCAGACATCAATTAAATATGAATGATTGAATGATTTAACAACAATGAATGAATAAATGAATGGGACGAACCTTTATGGCGTACACCCTAGTTCGCGAATTACATTTCGTAAGAGGCAAATGTAAGACCTAAAGTGCGTCATATAAGGGGGTATCTCTTAACATGGCTCAGGGAAAAGGTTACACCGCCCCTGGAACCTGGGTCATGCAGATTTGGGGCCCATGAAAGCCTATCCGGAGGAGGTACCTTGGATTCCCAACTATATATGTAGGTTATACCCTGGTTGGGCGACCGAGGTCTCTTTCAAGGAGTCAGCGTATGATCAAGGCGCCGAGGTACCCGGTTGAGTCAAGAGTGCGGGGAGCATGGAACTTCCTTACCACTCTTGACAAGTCTTGGCGCACGCTGCACTCGGCCCGAAGAAAACTCCACTTAGGGTGCAGCCTTGTAACCATAAACTCTATAGGTATAAGGGATAAGAGGCTGCGAAAACAACTGGTTGTTGTTAAGACCGGATGGGAGGAGCTAGCCTTGTATGGCCGATGTACGCCTCCTTGAAGGGGCAACCGGGGAGGTGATAAGGGCGGCACCCTCCATTAGGGAGCTGATAAGTGCCAAAGACGCAAATGTCACGAGGCTTTGTTTCCGCAAGGAAACTTAGGCTTGTCATATTTGTGCAATGATCCTGCAGAGGCAATAATACTAACGCGAGGGTAAGACGAGATCAATGGGTCCTTACATGAAAGTGTAAAGACGTCCTGCGATTTCGTCGCAAGACGACAATGTCATGGGGCTTTACTTTCGCAAGAGAATTTAGGCTGTCTTATTGTCGCAAGCCAAATATCCTGCAGAGGCAAAAATACTTGAATAATGATAAGACAAGGTCAATGGGTTTTTACATGCAAGTGTAAAGACGTCCTGCGATCTTGTCGCAATAAAGGGTGGCGAGTAAGACCTTTACTTAGGAAGGTCAAGCTTAGAAGTCCACCACAAATGATAAGGCGAGACCAAAAATCTCTTCTTTAATGAAAAGTTCTTGCGATTTCATCGCAATTATAAATTTAAACATCATTCCCGATCGGAAAGAAGAACGTGCGAATCTCGAAATTTCATTCTTTCATCCGAAGATGCATAACAGAGGCAAATATGGGGATGGAAAAGATGAAATATTGTTATCCATCTTCCAATGAAAGAGTTATACATTAATAATGTTAGCCAATTATATTACAAGGAAAAAAACTGCCAAGAAAAGGGAATGAAGATGGAATTTATGGACAACAAACCCAAGAAGTTTACAAAAAAGACATAGAAATGCACAGATATTACACGCAGCGAAAGAAACAAAAAGAATTATCTCTTTGGTGATTCTTCTCCTCTATCCGATCCTTCAATTCTATTATTTTCGCCGCCAGAATTTTCTTCTTCGCTGGCTTCGCTATCAGAAATGTCTGAGACAGGCAAATTCTCAGGAACTTCTTCGGAAAGCCAAGGATATGAAGAAAGAGGGATTTTATGATCTTTACAAACATACTCCATGGCTTCATTGCGAAAACGAACGGCATCATTATTAAAATTCGCCACTGTAGTTTGAAACTGATTCTTCAACTTGGAATATTTATTCTCGCGAAGGTTGAGATTCTTTGCGAGCTGTGCTTTCTCAGATTCAAGTTCTTCAATCCTTGCTTGAAATCTTTTTTCGGACTCTGCAAATAGACAACGATAAGTTAACAACTCAACAAACAATATTACGGTAAGAAACGATGAAGGTATAATAAGTAACCTTCTCTCGTCGGATATTATATCTTTAACCAAGGAAGTATGCTCGGTATGAAGACTAACATCAACACCTAAATTATTCCTAGCATTATCTAAGATTTTCGCGGCCCAAGCGAATTCATCATCATTATTTATAATAAGAAGTGAACGAATTTGGTTTTCTCGCTCAATAAGTAAGGAATTCTGACGAAGCAATTCATCTCGCTCCATTTGCACTTCGAGAAGGGACTTTTGAAATGTTGCTAATGCCTGGGCACCATTATTAGCAATGCGATCTTTGTCATCTATATGGTCACTAATTTTCTTCCTTAAAATTTTGGTTTCCTCATGAGACTCGAGATACATTTGTTTAAACTGGTTGGCTGTACTTAAACTAGATCTGTGCTCAATTTCTAAGAGGCGGTACTTGGTTTGGAGTTCATTTAATGAAAGAGTATTAATTCTGCTCGACGAACTACTTAAAAAGTTGTTGAGATGAGCGAGAAGAGTATCATTATCCATAGGCTCAGGAAATGAATGGAGAAGAATAGCTTCTTCGGAGAGGTTATATACATCTGCGAAAGTGATAAGTCAGGTAGCAACAGGAAATTGATAAAATAAAAATAATAAGAGAGAAGAAATTTTTATACCATAAAGTTGCTTTGATTAGCATTACGGAGAGTGGTAACTTTGTCTTTCTGGGCAGAAAATTCAGTCTCCAATTGTTGGGTCTTTTCGCGATATCTCGCAGACTCAACTTCTAATTCTTTGATCCTTGTGCAAGATTGGGTATTCTTTTTCAATTGAATATTATACCTCCTCTCAAGATCTGAGGCAACCACAAAAGAAGTTTTTCCAGCCTGCGAAGAAAGATAAAAAGGCTATTAAGATATAAATTAAAAAATGAAGTTGGAAGGGAAACATGAGGTCGAACATACCAACGAATTAAGTGCATTTAAGAAGTTAGGGGATACGGATCTAGAAACTCCTTTGAAAGAGTCATTGCCATCCAGTAGTGTAGCATTGCATACAGTGGCGAGGGTCTCGCATATAGAAGTCAGGCGAGTATCTCCAATTCCTTGAAAAGAATCCGAGAAGATGCTGAACAACTGATCCATAGGAGAATTGGATGATTGAGCTTCATTTTGGAAAGTTGAATCCAAAACATTATCATTATCATCTTCATCGGAAGACTCGGAACTTGAGCTAAGATGAGAGGAAGGTTTGCTTTTCGCTTCTTAGATGGTGGAGCGAAGACTTATCCTTGCGTGCATTGGCTTTAGCTTTGCCTTTAACCTTCGCAGCTATCGTTTCTTCAATAACTCAACCTTCGCATACAAATGAAGATAAGAAATAGAGGCAACAATATTGTTAAGTAATACAAAAAGGATATTTCTTACTTCATCCGTAAGCGATCGAAGTATTGCCAAGGTACTTGCCAGTGGATTTGCCTTATAACTTTTCCTCAGTTTGGCAATCTGGAAAATTTAAAAACTCAATGAATACAAGAGGAAAGAGGGATTGCAAAAGCAAACTATGGAGACATACCTCTTTCGCCTTCTTGGGCCACTTAAATTCCCAAGGACGATAGCCTGCGAGATTTGCAGGGAGTACATGCGAACCTGCTATGTAAGGTCCACTTAAGAGCAAAGGAACAACCCACCACCTCTCATCTTTAGAGTGGCGAGGAGTAGTGTTCTTACCCGAATGCCGCCGATATCTTGCATAAGTAATTTATCCTCGGGGATATTATCTTTTCTCTTCAACCGAGCGCCCCAGCGAGATTTCTTATTTCTCATGCCTATTACTTCATAATTTTCAAAGAAGTTTTCCACAGTATATTTCTCAGGGATTATTTCTAAATTTACATATTCGGGATCTCTGACACTGTTAGGGTATAGAGATCCTTTGCCAGCACCACGACTGGCAAACTCGAGCATTAGGCGAATACAATCGCCGCATAGTTGATAGACAGCTCGCGAGAAGTTCGGATGGGAAAGGATTTCATAAAAGAGTGGCATCTCAGGATCATATAAAGGAATGGGAAGTCCTGCGAGAAGTTGACCTAGCGAAACAATAATCGTGTGATCATCACATTTATGATCGGAGAAAAGCTTGGCAGTGAGTATAGATGAACCTCCTTGATTAGGAATAGTAGAAAGGGTGAAACCTTCATCTTGCAACTTTTTCTGGATCTCAATAAAGCGAGGTTTGTACATACGACTAAGTGAAGCCATTATCAATATGGGAATGGATAAAGAATCGAAGATTAAGATATGATAAAAGATCAAAGATTTGCAGTAATAGAAGCGCAGTTTGCGGAAGAAGAAGATAAAAGAAAAAGTGCAGAGAGAAGACGAAAGAGGAGAAGAGAAAGATATGAAAAATATATATAGAGAGAAACATCCTCGGGTGAAGCGAGAGCATTTAATGTGAGAAGGGACGTGAATGGTCAAGAATAAACGATTGAAAGAGACGTGTCAGGAATAGAATGGAGGAGTAGACATTTGTAATAAAGTCCGTATGGAAAGACGAAACTGAAACAAGTACAAATAAACAGTTGCGGCGGTTCAAGAATAGTGGTTCTCATGATATTCTCTCCTTCGCAGAGAAGACATGAGAAGAGGCAAGATGTAGGATCATAATATCGCCACAACAACAATTCGCGAAGACAACGAATAACAACACTGCGAGTCAGTCGCAGAGGATTAAATGTAAATGACGCCTTTGGATGACGATAGGAAGATATGAAATCTGGCGAAAGTTAAGAAGTGTCGCGAATATGAATATTTGTACGCCTGCGACACTTCGCAAGACACTTCCGAAAATAAGGGGACAGCTTAGTTGTCATTCACTATGTACTACCCTATATAAAGGGATGAGTGGATCTGTCGTAGGAGAGGTCTTTTTGGATTGGAGAGTAAGTCATTAGGAGAGAGAAAGAGAGAAACATTTGTAATTTCTTAAAGTGTAATTCCATTTTCCTGTGAAAACATTCAAGAAAGTTATTAATAAACATTCATAATTGTTCATCTATTATCTATTGAATGGATTAGTTTAACAAAATATAGTGAGGGGTGTATTGTAGGATTTCCTGCAACTACACTGAACATAAGAACCAATGGAGAGTACAAAGATAATTTTATTAATTTTATAAAAGGGTTTGCTGCAGTAAGAAACCAATTGTTCCATCAGCTAGAGGCAGACATTAAAGTTGGCTGAAGTCGCATCGACAGACTCACCATGTTGACTGTCGTACTACCATAAGCACAACAACAACGAATGGCTCGAAGAAATTTTGACACAAGCAAATGGCAGAAAGGAGATGACTACATTCGATACTAAGAGGCGCAACCGACCTTAAAGAAGCTATACATGGAGAAAATTTCATTGTTGTGATCTCATCTTACAATGCCACAGTGGGTGTTTGCAATGCCGATGGCGATGAATAATGAAAAAAGTCTGTGTGTCAATTTTTACCCTGTTTCAGCACAAATGAAGTATGCCAGAGGCTGCACCAAGGCTTGCACTAAGGCCTGGCTATGAAAAAAAAAGTGGATTTTATGGGAGCCAACAACTTACATAAAGACCGTGGATCAACAAAAAAAAGAAAGCTAACAGTATGTATAAAATGTACAGAGTTTTACGAGAAAAAATTTCACTGAGCAACCAACTGGGAGTAGCCCAGTTGGCTAGGGGTTGAACTCCCAAGTTATAGGTTGGGGGTTCAATTCCCGCTGCTGTCTGATAAAAAAAAAAAATTCACTGAGCAAGATTCAAATTTCGAACACGTGGCTACGACTCTAATTAAGTATGTGACGATAAAACGCAAGACACGCTACATGTGGTAAAGGGAATTCTCTTCAAATGATCTCAAGCTAAAACCGCCTGAACTTGGTCCTACCATGACAAAGATTAAATAAAGAGCGTGTATACGGATCCAATAAACAAGGTGCTTTAGGCATGGGTCCTTTCAAGGAAAGCCTCGCCATGCCAATATTACTGAGAACAACCTTGCCCATGACTACATATACTTGGGGACGTCTTCCACGCTCTAGGATCATTTACGACACGGATCTCCATGACCCATTGGATATCAAAGAAGGTGGAGTAAAAGGAGAGAAAACAGAACCCGAGAAATGCATGACTTGTCTGCCACGTGGCCTTTTTCTGAATGTAGGAAATACCAATACGTCCTAGAAATAATATATTGAAGAGAGTTTGGTCCAGTTGACTAATTCAACTGTCTGTTTGATCTAGAATAATATATTAGAGAGAGTTTGGTCCAGTTGACTAATTCAATTGTCTGTTTGGTCCATTTTCAAAATTTATATTACAATTTGGTCCTGGAAATTATGGTTTGGTCCTAGGGTGACGTCATGGATGATGTAATTATCATCTTATAGTGGCAGAAATACCCTTTCAGATCCATATATATAGGAATTTCTTAGCACAAAAGAAATCATTTTCTTTTTCTTTTTGTCTCTCCTAATTTCAGATTTAGTTTCTCTCTGTTCTTGTTTTTCTTTTTCTTTTGTTTAGCTGCTGGTGTTTGAATATGATGAAGACGATTGTGTTGAATATGAAGAAGACGATGAATATGATGAACGATGAAGATTTATATTTTTTTTTTCTATTTTTTGTTGTTGTTGTTGAAAATAGTGGAGGCGATGAAGACGACAACTAGAATTTGTGATGAAGATTTTGGATATTTTTTCGTCTCTGTTGTTGTTGCTGATGATGGAGACGATGAAGATGAGTTGTTGTTGTTGATGAAGATGACGAAGTTCATTTCTGGAATGAACTCTGATTTGTGATGAATATTTTGATGTTTTTTCGTCTCTGTTGTTGCTGCTGATGATGGAGACGATGAAGATGAGTTGTTGCTGCTGATGAAGAAGATAAAGATGACGAAGTTCATTTCTGGAATGAGCTCTGGTTTGTAATGAAAATTTTGATGTTTTTCCGTCTCTGTTGTTGCTGATGATGATGGAGACGATGAAGATGAGTTGCTGCTGCTGATAAAAAAAGATGAAGATGACGAAGTTCATTTCTGGAATGAACTTTGGTTTGTGACGAAGCTCATTTCTGGAATGAACTCGTGTTGAATTACTAGGTGTTCATTTGAAGGAATGAACTCCGGAGTTCATCAGACAGAATGAACTCCGCACAAAAAATAAGTAGGAAATTTAGTTTGGTTTCATTAGGAGTTCATTTGAAGGAATGAACTCCGGATTTCATCAAACAGAATAAACTGCTACAAAAAATAAGTAGGAAATTTTGTTTGGTTTTATTAGGAATTCATTTGAAGGAATGAACTCCGGAGTTCATCAGACAGAATGAACTGCTACAAAAAATAAATAGGAAATTTAGTTTGGTTTTATTAGATGTTCATTTGAAGGGATGAACTCCGGAGTTCATCAGACAGAATGAACTGCTACAAAAAATATGTAGGAATTAACACGGAAGGGTACTTTGGTCCATTTAATATTTTTAAATAATTATGGACCAAATGGAAAAGGTGATTTTTGAAAGAACCAAACTGACTTGGGACCACCTAAAAAAGGACCAAACGATATTTTTCCTTTTCTCAATAGAGCAGGAAGCGAAATATACTGGCAATGAGTCAGTGGACATTAAACAAGATACGATTGTATATTATAGGATCCATTTCAAGATGCACTATAGGGGCGACTTTGTCATATCCCTGCAAACGATGAGGAGAGTTACATTTCACAACAACAGTGACAACTCAGGTTTCGGGGCGTTTTTGACATTTGGCAATAACTCTGCAGATTATGTGGCGGCTAAAGTGTCACCTAGCATACAAGCAAAATTAACATATTTCATAAGTCGAACAATAGGCAGGGACATCCTGTTCAAGAACCTACCAACGCCTAGGGAGGTAAGTCCTCACCAATTTTTATATTATAAATCAAGGTTATAGTAGGAATTGGGAACACTTTTTTCATGTATTTATTAAGGAAATGCTTGCAATGTTTTTCTAATAAATAGAAAAACAAAAACGAAGTATTTTGATAAAAGTAATTCAAGAATAAGAAATGAGCGAGAAGAAAGCAAATGTATCAAAATAATCTAGGTACGGTCAACATATAGACCATAGATTTTGGTACATGCATTGTCTGTAGATACAAGGGATCCCTTACATTGTTCGTAGATATAATGGTCCAAGGACCCACCATAACAAGTTAAGTGCCATCAGAAGTTCTGGTTTAAGTCTCAAGCACGCAGCATTTCCATGCTAACGAAGAGCTACTTTGAAGTAATTAACTGTACATGCTTGCAAGCTACTCAGACCTATGGGTATCTTTAGTATTTCGATACAAGGCTAATATTATCTTTCTTAACCCATCAACAAGTTGAGGATAAAGAGGGGGCGATGTTTGTACCCACAATATAGGGTGCACGTGCTAGGCGCACGATGTGTTCCGTTATCAAAACTGGGTTATTAAAGAAGCCCAACCAGGTTTATTAAGAAACTAAAACTGGCTTATTAAGGAAGCTCAACTGGGTTTATTAAGGAAACACAGTGGTTTATTAAAGAAACCAAAACTGACTTATTAAGGAAGCCCAACCTGGTTTATTAAGGAAACTCGGTGGTTTATTAAAGAAACCAAAAATGGCTTATTAAGGAAGCCCAACTGGGTTTATTAAGGAAACCTGGTGGTTTATTAAAGAAACCAAAATTGTCTTATTAAAGAGGCCCAATCGGACTTATTAAGGAAGCCCGGTGGTTTATTAAAGAAACCAACTTTAGCTTACTATGGAAGCCCAGTAGAGCTTATTGTGGAGGCCCAATGGTTTGTCATAGAAACCAGTTTAAGATAAATACGAATCCCAAAAGATAAATATGATCTTTTGAGATAACTATGAATCTGTAAAAGATAGATTTGAATCTCACAAGATATATCCAAATCTATAAATATAGACATAGATATTCTTTAATAAATGTAAATCTTGACAAGATAGACATGGATCTTTCAAGATGTGCACAAATATGATAAAGATAAGCATGAATCTTCCAGGATATCTACAAATATTGGGGAGATAAATACAAATCTAAGTGGTTATCCAAGATAACTACAAATCTCATAAGATAAAGGTAAACCTTGGTGGTTATTTGAGATAACTACAAATCATAACAATTAGATTTGTTTTCTGCCTATAAATAGAGACTGAAATCCAACTCAAAAGGTAGACAATCACAATTACTTTTCTCATCTAAAAATCTGTCTAGAGCTCTCTCTGACTTAAGCATCGGAGTATCTTTGCAGGTATCCCCTCAATTTTCATCTAGAGTTTCTGAAGAAATAAACCAACGGCGGAGATTCCATTATCTAATATACATCTCGAAGATTGCTGGGGTAATTAATTTTGCACCAACAATGGCCACTTTGGTGCTAAACGTACCGCTCTCAAAGTCCTTGAGGGTGGCTTTTATTGTCCTACCCTATTTGAGGATGCATATTCTTTTTGCAAATCTTGTGATAGATGTCAACGAAGGTGCAATCTAGGTGCTCGAAATCAAATGCCACTCAATCCTATTCTCATTGTTGAGATTTTTGATGTGTGGGGTATTGATTTTATGGGTCCTTTTATTAATTTGAATGGAAAATTTTATATACTTCTTGTTGTGGATTATGTTTCTAAATGGGTGGAAGCTAAATCCACCCCTACTAATGATTCTCAAGTTGTTTGTGAGTTTGTGAAGGAATATATTTTCTCTAGACATGGTACACCAAGAGTGGTTATCAGTGATCAAGAAATCCTTCCATGCTCTCCTAAAGAAGTACAACATTACACACAAGATTGGTACGCCGTATTACCCACAAACTAGTGGGCAAGCTGAAATGTGAAATTAAGTCCATCTTTGAGAAAACCGTTAACAGTACACGAAAGGATTAGAGTTATAGACTCAACGATGCACTTTGTGGGTATAGAACAACATATAAGACACTGATTGGTATGTCTCCGTGTCGATTGGTTTACGGGAAAGCTTGTCATTTCCCAGTTGAACTTGAGCATAAGGCATTGTAGGCGGTAAAGATGTGCAACATGGAGTATGACAAAGCGGGGAAACAAAGGCAGTTACAAATTAATGAGCTTGAGGAGATACGTAACGATGCTTACGAGAGTGATCGTACATACAAGGAGAAGACTAAAATTTTCCATGACAAGATGATTTCTCGAAAGAGTTTTTTTGTGGGTCAAAAAGTTCTTTTATTTAATTCTCGTCTTAAGTTATTTCCTGGTAAGCTAAGGTCCCATTGGAGTGGACCGTTTGTTGTTACTAATGTTTATCCTCGTGGTGCAGTTGAGGTTACTAGTCTCGCAAAAGGAACAATTTTCAAAGTCAACGGCCATACATTGAAGCCATATTACAAAAAATTCCCTACGGAGAATGTGGACATGATTGAACTTCATGATTTACTCCCTCTGGAGGAGTAGTAAGGAGAATGTCAAGTCGGGCTGACGACTTTAAACCAGTCGCTAAATGGGAGGCAACCCATAGGTTTTGTATCTTAAACCCTTTTACTTTTTGTTTTTATTGTTTTCATATCATATTTTCATCCCCATGTTTAATTTCATTGAGTCCGGAATCTATGTTAGAAGAAAATTATGACGAATACTTTTTCGTCAGAAAAATTCGACTGCACATAGTTCTGTCCAGAGCCATAACTGTTAAACCGTTTATCGAAACACTGTGCTCTTTTTACACTTCGTATAAAAGACGTATGTGAACAACTTTTGTGAAATGGATTTTTCCCAAATTCCTTACCAATTTGTACAGTTTTTTGCATTTTATCTGTTGTTACGTCAGAATTCAGAACTTTCAATTTTACACATTGAGGAAAATGTGAAGTTTAAGTGTGGGGGAGTATTTTGCATATAGATTTTTCACTTTTTGTACATATTTGCATAAAAACTCCAACTTGTAGTTAGTTTAGAGTCACATAGTATACATGTCGATGAGATTACATCGAAATTTTCACAAGAGTTACTGAACTTAAAGATGCCAGAGAACATGATCGGGTTTCTTGCTTGTTTGAGAGTTAAAGTTGGATTTAACCATGCCAGTGGCAAATGATGTGCAGACTGAATTATGTATTAGAGTTGTGATCCCCTATAGTGGAGACTACCTATTGTTACATCATGTGAGGCACCGACCTTCAATTCTTAGTACGTGTCTAAATATGTACTTTTTGAGTGCGTGTTACCGTACTTTAGTGGAGACTACCTATTGTTACATCCGGGCAGAATGGTGAGCTACCCAACCTCCCACCAATAGAATCACTACTTTGATCTCTTGAGTGCTATTTTATGAATCATGATGGTGACATCAAATTGCTAACTTACATAACACTTGTAATCTTGTTCGCAGTTAGCACCATCCACTTTATCTCTCTCTACACCAATAGGTCCATAGAAACACTATCATCATCAACAAGAAGAGCATCACAAATTCGAAGGAAAGTTGAAGACGTTCAAGGTTTACAGGCAACGATACAGAAATAAGCATATTTCAGATTCAAGTAAAGCAACAACATGTTGAAGACTTATGTACAAGAGCGAAGATTATCAAGATGAGAGTTCAAGAAGTTTATGATATCAAGACATACAAGTTGTGAAGAATTAAGCGGTAAAGTACTTACACCATGGCCTTTGTACTTGCATTTTTATTTTATCATTATTTGTATTTGTTTTATTTTCTCTTGTCTCAATTAAAAAAAAAAGAGAAAATTTCTCGAGGTTCATTACTAGTTTTATTATTTTGTTTTCATTTTGTATCTAATTTATTTTTCTTGTCTCATATATAAAAAAATAAATAATAAAAAAGACAAAATAAAAATAAAAATAAAAAATACAAAACAAAACAGAAAAGAGACAAGAAAAATTCGTTGTATCATATTGTGGTTTGTTTTTAGTTTTGTTCTTTTAACAAAGCCAATGGAAGACGAAATATTTATAATGGAATTTCAAGCAACAAGGATTTGAGGAAAAAGAGTTACATTGTTAAGATTCTACGAAGTTCAAGAGTTATCATCAAGAGTTGAAGACCAAAGACGAATATGAAGACAAGGATTGAAGACCGAAGACGTTTCTATGGATGCCGTGAGAGTGGTGCTAACTGCACGTCGAACGGATAATGAGGTAAGTAAGCATATTCCCACCTTCGTTAAGTGGTTGATTTCCTTTCTTAGAGATTGTCAGAAAAAACAAAAGGGGCTTTCAAAATGATAAAAGATGTGGGTTTTCAAAAGAATTTGGAGGTTTTTTCCTTGCTACTATTCAACCTGTCACATGACTCTCTCTTCATTCCTATCAGGACACATGTGTGACCCATAAAAAAGCTATTTATTTTTTTTTTATTTTTTTTTGAAGAAGAGTAATTTATTTAAAGGCTCGAATATTCAAGGGTTACATAGTTTGGGAATGTGGCATTCCCAGTCTTTACAATCGGGTAAATAAAATAGTAGCATAACTAGTTCCCAATTATAAGCATTAAATTCTGACCGTCTTGTTCAATTAGACCTTATCCCCTTGATAGTGTGGAAGTTCTTCCGAGTTTTGATTCCTATTTTGATCCATGTTACCTGCATAGTTTCGTTACAAACTTGGTTATATTTCGTTCCCGGTGTCTGAAACCATAGTTGGTGTAGAGCACAACAGTTACAGCTAGCCAAATAGTTGTTGATGGAGTGATGGAGGTAGATCCGGAGTGTGAAGGTTATGAAACCTTCTTCAATGACTATCCACAAGAATAGCCTAAATTTTGAAGGATACTTCATAAACTGAATAATGAAGTGATCCATTGGTGTTGCTGGTGATGATGGTGATTCTGTAACCGAGGGGTTGGTGGATTAGTAGCTGATGCCGCTGTGGTGTGGTGTATGGCTCTTGTCCCCACCTTCTATGAGCACCTTTTGCCGTTGTTGATGTGAAAATTGCACAAATGAATCATGATGCTTTGCCGAACCTAAGCTATCCTTAGTACTACTAATAAACTTAATTAAAATCCAAGAAGGAGAAAATACAAAAACAAATACTGATCGACGATTACGGTAGATCTCAGACTCGTTGGTGAAGTTGCGACTAATATCTATGTTCCTTGATTTCAGCTGCACAAGTGGGGATGGAAGTTGTGTTTGTTGGTGGTGGTGCTGAGCTGAGTTGTTGGTGTAGCATCGTATCAGCCGAGAGTAACCACCGCCTACGGAATGATCCCAAGATAGGGAATGGTAGAGACCATAACCTAAGACTGGACCTAACGAACAACTAAAACATGGTGCTATAACACACTTATTTTTGTACACTTATTTTTGTACATAAAAAGCTATTTATTATTGAGAGCAACTTCATAAAACCCTTTCTGGTGAGGCAGAGTCGAGATTTTTGATCACTCTCGAAGCTGGATTCTTTCGATAAGGGATGTTTATTTCTCTCTCAACTTTTAAGGATGAGATTGTGTTCATATATATGTCTAACTTCTTATGACTAGTGTGCAGAATCTCTATATCTTGTTAGCGCGTTGGATGTTATCATTTGGTAGATTCAGTAAGTTGGAAAAGTAAGTTTTGTGGGTATATCTCTAGTAAACCATCACGAGACTATAACTCGTCCACTAGGGACACCTGGGGGTTTAAAGGCCTGTTGTACACGCTAAGTGCAACCGTGACTTCGACGAAAATGAGTTGTTGTATTTTAGATAGTTTGCTCGAGGACTAGCAAAATCCAAGTGTGGGGGAATTTGTTAAGTGCATATTTTGCATATATTTAGTGTCGAATCCATGCTAGTAATTGTTATATATTCTTGCTAATTATTGTATATTACTCTTGTTTTCTCTTATTTATGTTTTGCTAGGTGAATCGTCCAAAAGAAGTGAATTTGCATGTAATTGTGCAATAAAAGAAGTTAGCTACAAGTGGAGAAGGGCTAAAGACCAAGTGGAACTCATCCAAATCAAGGAGTTCTTGATATCATCGTGAAGAGGACGAAAAGATGAAGCCAACGTCGAAAGAATGAGGTCAATCCGATGTCGTATGAAGATTTTATGGGCGTTTGAAGCAAGTCAGTGTTGCGGAATTTCTCAGCGCACAGAATTACTAAAGACACCCAGAAGAATTACTCAGGGCAGCCACATAATATGATATGAACTGTCAGTTTTCTAAGACTGGCAGTGGAATATAATTTATAAAGGCACCAGATCATTGACTAAGGGCATTGCATCTTCCCATTTTCATTGCGAACAGAGATATCAGCGTGATTTATCATTATCATGCTGGTTATGATTGGAGATAAGTGGTAGCTGCTGTGAGTAATGAAGATTACTGAGATGAAGAAGATGTGTTTTTTCAACGATCGTTGATCATTTTATACTGAGGAGAACTCGAACTGGGAAGTGTGGTGTCGATGGAGCTTTGATCAGAGATGGACGGAGTAGGATGAATGGTTACTGTAGTTACTGCATGGGTTTGGTGATCGTAATGGTTGTTGCTCGACAGGATAGAGTCTGTGGTGCAGATAAGGAAGAGCTCGAGAAACCAGGGATGTAATTTGTTGTGGTTAGTTGTTGTTCCCATGGCCGATAACCATTATGGCAGTGATGACAAGAGAGAGACGCAGAGAAGATGCTTTTGAGTTGGATGTAACGGTTTAGTGTCGATGGAAATTGATTTTGATTGGAGACAACAAGAAGGTCATAGAGAATATATTGAGAAACCTATTTTTTGATATTCAAGATTTAGAAAAACAATAGAACAGGGAATAGAATTGAAAAACTATTATTACAAAGGAAAAAATTGTTACAGGTTTTGTCTGTCTCAGACAACCTTTAATACAGTAATCATATTTCACTAAAACCAATACACCTCTGTCAGTTCTGCGGAACTGATAGTATACCAGACAACAGTCAATAGACTTTGACTATACATATTAGCCCCCCTCAAACTGATAGTAGGAACACTAATCAGTTTGAAGTGCTATAATAAAAACCCTGTAACAATCATCAAAGTTCTCAACTCTCAAGGAGGAGAAAAACTGAACAAACAACATAAAATGAAAGCAAACAACAGGAAAGCTAACTAAGCTGAGAAATTAGCAGTTTCTTCAAGCTTTATAACAGCAGGAAGCACATGTAAAGCAGAAGAAAAAGTACTTGCTATAGAAGATGAGGAACTAGAAATAGAAGTATTAGCTGATGACGAAAGTCCCAATAGCTGATGCAGCAAAGAAGTAAAAATAGGTGCACAGAGTCCCTTGGTGAATAAATCTGCTAACTGATTCTCTGAAGAAACATGTTGAACAGTCAAAAATCCTTCTTCAATCAACTCCCTCACAATATGATAGTGTATCTTTATATGGTTGGCCCTGGAATAAGAGACATGATTTGCAGATAAGTAAATTGCACTTGTATTATCACAGTATAGAGTTATGGGCTTCTTAAGTGTAATATATTACTCAGAAAATAAAGATCCAAGCCATTCCAATTCTGCATTGGCAACTGATAAATATTTATATTCTGCTTCTGCAGTTGATCTTGACACATTAGGATGTTTTTTGCTTGACCAAGAGATTAAAGAGTTACCTATAAATATTGCATATCCACATGTAGACCTAGCTGTCTCAGGACAACTAACCCAATCTGAATCAGTGTAGGCAGTCAAGCACTCGACATCCCCTTTTCTTAATGTTATACCATAACCAATTGTTCCTTTTAAATACCTAAGAATTCTCTTTACCAATAGTAGATGAATATCAGTAGGAGCATGCATATATTGACTAACATGGTGAACTGCAAAACATATGTCAGGCCTAGTTAAGCACAAATATTGTAACATACCCACTATGGTTCTATACTCAGTTGCATTTGATAATAAAGTTCCTTCATTTACGCCACTCTTGGTCCTTTGGCAACTGGAGTACTACAAGGATTACACTCCAGCATATGAGATTTAGTAAGCAATTCCAATGTGTACTTCTTTTGAGTTAACATTATTGCATCAGCTGATCTTATTGCTTCTAAACCTAAGAAATAATGCAAATATCCCAACTCCTTCATATCAAAGTTATTGCTCAAATATTTAACAAGATTAGTAAGTAAAGCCTCTGAATTCCCTGTTAGAATAATGTCATCAACATAATGTAATAAGACCATCATATTCAAACCAGAAGTATAGAAAAACATAGAGAAATCAGAAACAGTTCTCACAAAACCATAAGTAATCAAAGAACTACTGAATTTTTGAAACCAAGCCCTTGGAGCTTGTTTCAAACCTTATAGACTTTTCTTTAAATAACAAACTTTATTTGGAAACTCTGGATCAACAAAACCTGGAGGTTGTTGCATATAAACATCTTCATGTCAATCTCCATGTAAAAAAGTATTTGATACATCCAACTGCTTTATAGACCAACCTCTAGTAACAGCCAATGTGAGAACTACTCTTACTGTTGTGGACTTGACTACAAGACTAAAAGTTTCACCATAGTCAATTCCATCTTGTTGATTGTAACCAAGTGCCACCAATCTAGATTTAAACCTATCTACTTTCCCATATGATCTGAGCTTAATTCTATAAACCCATTTGCAGCCTAAAATGTTCATGTGTGGTCCAGGATCAACTAAATTCCATGTGCCATTATCCTTCAAGGATGTATGTTCTTCTTTCATAGATACTTGCCACTTAGGATCCTTAATAGCAGTTTTGAAACTTTTTGGCTCAGTAGGAACATCCAACAAAGAAGCAAATGCTGAATGAACTGGATGTTTGATAGAGTAATGCATTACATGATCAGGGAAAGTCTTGGGTTTTGAAATTCCTTTTTGAGACCTTGTAACAATGGATTTAGAGGGAACATACTCAGAGGACTGAGGTAAAGACTCAATAACAGTAGAATCTGAATTATAATCAGCAGAAATCGATGAAGAAAAATAAAATTCAGATTCAGAAAACATCACATGTCTAGAGATATAAGTTCTTTTAGTAAGTGGATTATAATATTTTTAACCTTTGTGTAAAGAAATATAGCCAATTAAAAGACATTTAACTGACTTTGGAGAAAGTTTATCAACTGTAGAATGTTCCAAGAAAAGATAGCACACACAACCAAAAATTCTGAATTGAGAGTAATTTGGAGATGTTTTGTAAAGAATTTCAAAAGGAGATTTGTTATTAAGAATTGGAGTTGGAGTTCGATTAATAAGATAAGTAGAAGTTAAAAAAGAATCATAAAAAAATTCTTTGGGACAAGAAGCATCAAAAAGAAGAGAGTTTCCTATTTCAGTAATGTGTTTGTGCTTCCTTTCAGCCAGACCATTCTGCTCAGGGGTTTTAGGAAAAGAAATCCTTATTTGAATACCACAAGAATCTAAAAAAACTTTAAAAACACCTTTTACTAACTCACTAGCTCCATCAGTTTGAAAAGAAATGATTTTGCTATGAAATAAATTTTCAGTTAAAGTTTTAAAATGTTGAAAGCATTGGAAAGCATCTGTTTTGAGTTGCATTGGATAAATCCAATGAAATCTACTGAAATCATCAATAAACAGAATATAATATCGATTTCCTACTAAAGAAGTAACAGGAGCAGGACCCCACTCATCACAATGAATAAGTTCAAGTGGAGAAGAAGCATGTGAAGAAGAAAGTTGAAAAGGTAATCTTTTGCTTTTAGCAAGTTTACAAGAGTGACATAGTGATTTTGAAATAGAAGAAGAAAGACTAATATTCTGATGATTATGAAGTTGTTGCAAAATTCTAGGAGATGGATGACCTAACCTATCATGCCATATATTAGGAGAAGAAACAACAAATCAAAAAGCAGAATAAAGAATAACAGAGGAAACAGGGTATAAGTTGTTAAGCATTTTTCCCTTAGCAAGTAATGCATTTTTTTTTTCAAACATCTAATCTGAAAACCAAATGGATCAAAAGTAATAGAGCAAACATTATCCTTGGTAAATCTAACAACTGATAACAGATTATGTTTCATGGCTGGAACATGTAGAAAATTATCTAACTTAAAACTTGTAGTAGGTGTATGAATTATAGTACTTCCCGATGAAGGGAAATAGGTAGAGTCTTACCATTGCCAATTTGAACATTATCCTTGCCCTTGTACTCAGAAGTATGTTGAAGTAAATTCCGGTCACCAGTCATATGAGTTGATGCTCCACTATCTGAAATCCAAACTGTATTAGATGAAGAAGGATCATTATTTGCTGCAGCATTGTGAACATTAAAACTTGCAAAAGCCTGTTGAGGAGTCCCAGAAGCATGCATTGCACCAATAGAATAATTTCCTTGATTCTCAGTGTTGGCAAAGTGAGATTAAGAAGTAGTAGTAGAAGTACCAGTAGGAGAATGATACCTAAAGAAGCACCTTGTAGCTAAATGGCCCTTCTTCTTACATATCTGACAGTACATCTGGCTATAATCCAATCTTCTGATACTATTAGAATTTGATCCATGTTGATAGGCGTTTGCACTATTTGAACTTGACCCAGTTTGATAAGAGTTATTCTTAAAATTTCCTCCACTCTTCTTGTTATTTGTATAAGAATTTCATCCATTCTTTGCATAAAAAGTTGTTTGATTCTGATCATCAACTACATTTGTAGTGCTTTGTTGTCTATCAGCCAGGAATTATTCATGAGAAAGCAATTTAGCTTTAATTTCACCAAAAGTATAAGGCCTCTCCCTATTTTGAAATGATATAACAAAAATGTCATACTCACTACCTAAACCATTCATAATGAACATCATAAGATCCCCATCACTGACCTTTTCACCAATAGCTTCTAAAGAATCAGATATGGATTTAATCCTTTGAAGATAAGAAACTATGGACTGATTTTTCTTTTTAATTCCATGTAACTGTGTTCTTAACATGTTCTTTCTAGCATGATATTGTGTTTTATAGTTGGTTTCAAGATAATCCCATATAGCTTTTGCAGTAGTAAGACCAAGAACATCACCACTAACAGTATAAGTAAAAGTGGCTTTAAGACATGTAGGTTTTGTCTGTCTCAGATAGCCTTTAATACAGTAATCATATTTCAGTAAAACCAATACACCTCTATCAGTTCTGTGGAACTGACAGTATACCAGACAATAGTCAATAGACTTTGACTATACTTATTATATATATTCTCGATGAGATAGAGTTTGATGCCATGGCCTCTTTTCCTTGGTACAAAAGCTAAAACCAGGAATCGATGGGAGGTGCTGCTGATTATTGATGAAGTCAGGAAAAGGTTGTTTTTCGTTGCTGCCATTAATGGAGATTGGGACTGTGGTGGAGCTGAACAGTAATGAAGATGGTCGAGAAGATGGATGTTGCTATGCTCGGGTAGGACTTCGGGAAGGAGTTGAGACCGGTGATGGTGAAGATTAAAGAGAGAAAGAAGGAGCTGAGATGGAGTTCAAGTTAAAGGAAAAATTCAGAAGATAATCTTTTCACGGAGGGCCTGGTATAAGTGAGTTGCTGCCGGAAAAGAAACAAAATCCAGGGAAGAAAAATACTCACTGATAGATGAGTGTCCGTGAGATGACGAAAAGAAACAAAATCCAGGGGAAAAATATTCTCACAATCACTAGAATGTCCGTGTAATGGATGGGTCGAGATACAAAATCCCGGGACTTTGAAAACTCACGGAGGTTGATATGTCCATGATTCTGGCGGAGAAACAATGAAAAGTCAGCTAAAAATAAAACTCATGGCTAAGTGAGTAACCGAGATTCTGATGGAGGAGAAAGAGTAAACTGTCAGTCCCTTGGAACTAACAAGACAAATAATAAAAATGGGATGGACTTGGATATTTGAGCGTGGGCCCATTAGTTGTGGTTACTTCTTTCACAACCAGACTTTGGGAGTGAGTTGTTTGGCGAGTTTTTGGCAAGTTGCCATGCTGTTTCGGCTGGGAGTTATGCACAAGCACAACTACAATTGGGACACCTATAAAAGAGATGTTTCTATATCTTCTAAAAAAATCTTTTAATCTTTAAAATCAATTTTTGGAGAGAAGAACACAAGGAAGAAAAGCTAGGGTTTTGGGAGCAATTTCACCACCGTAACTATTTCTTATACTTTTATCATATGTATCTCATGGGTTTCACTAATCCCATGAGTAGCAAACCTATACTTGACTGAGGATGAATTCTAAGTTCTAGACTTGATTTGGTTTAATATATGCATCTATTTTGATTTCTCCATATGATTATCGTTTGCTTCTACTTTGATTAAAGTTTATGATTGATAAATTGATTGCTCTAAGTGTCAAACTATAGTAGTTTATTGATTGATCTATTGCTAATAAATGATTAGGATATCCGTGTAATTGTTGAATAATCCATACACAAGTAGAAAACGTGAGACCTTGCAGAGGGATTCTATGGAGCAATCACGTGTAGAACAACATTAGAAAGTGGACCTTGCACTAAGAGTCTAACTACTAAGATTAACCTACGTCGTAAAACATAAAGCATTCGACCAAGTTACACCTTGAGTGCACTACTACATGGTGGCTTGGACGAATAAAATCTGATATTCGAGCGCTTCGGTATTCAGTGACCAAAGGACTTTATAGGATAACACTGCGCTAGTTGGTATCCCACGGTTGATGATAATCTATGATTAATAATGAATGGATGAATATATTAACTCATTGATGGTTTAGTAACGAAGAAGGATTCCTCGATCATCTCTCTCCATTGCTTGCATACTTTATTGCTCTCAATTGCTTTGTTATTTGTAGGATCAGAATATCGCAACAACAACATACTTGCGATATTGTCATTAGCAACATTGCGAAACCGTCGCAGACTAACATTAAAAATGACGTAACAGACGACACCAGCAAAAATATGAGAAAGGTATGAAGAATCCGCGAGAAGGTGACAAGAGCTTGCGAGAATATGAGCTGTATGTGAGCTGTCATCACTATGTAATATCCTATATAAAGAAAAAGGCAGGAGAGAGAAACGGAGGATACACTTTAGAGAGGATCACATTTTAGGAGAGAGGATACATTTTGTTAAGGGAGAGATATTATTTTAGAGAGAGATATTTTTTAGAGAGGGGTTTATTTTTCTTTATCATCTTCTTCCTCAAAACTAGATCTAGCAAGCTCCAAATACTCATTAATGGAGATTCTAAATGTAAACTCATGTAATTACAAAAATCACTAGTGAAGAACCATGGATGTAGATCACATTGATCGAACCATGTAAAAAATCTTGTGTCTCCATTTATAATTTTAGCACTTTTATCTTTATTTTGATTATCAAATAAGTTTAGATCTAGAAATTATTATCAAGATATGATGAGGGGTGTGTTGTGGGATTTCCTGCAACTACATTTTTGGCGCTAGAAACAGGGAGGAGTAAAGGATTTATCCTTCCTGTAATTTGTTGGTTCAAGAAGTTTCCATGAAGATTAATTATTGTTCATATTTTTCTAGATCTACAAAGTTTAAGTTCAAAAATGGAAATTTCATGGAAGAAATCACACTTTCAGGGAGTAAACATCATCAACAATTCAAAGATATGAAAAGAATAAGAGAGAAAATTAATTTCTGTGGTGAAATTCACGGAAGAAAACCAAGGTTTCAATTGAAGATTTCCATGTTCAGGAGAAAAAGCAAGAGGCAAATTGTTGAAGGAAATAAAGGAAGAACGAAGAAAAGGATAAGAACAAAACGTTGTGATTTTTATCACAAACAGAAACTCGCACAGATGGTTTGAGTTGGAGCGAAGAAGCTGATGTCGCAAGATCGAATCTCTCCACAGTCATATTTTTTCACATTTTTTCTACAACCTGGAGAGGAGAAAAGAATAAGAGGTGGTTACATGCGTATCTTCGCAAACAAAAGCTAGCAGAGATGGTTAGAGTGGGAACAAACAAACCTGTGGTCATGTGTTCGAATTCGCAGCCGCACAAAATTTTTCAAATATTTTTGAACTTTCAAATGCGAAGAAATGGAATAATATTGCGGCATTGTGTGTTTCCTTCGCAAGCAGCAAGTAGCCCAGATGATCAAGGGAATACTGAAATAGATTGGAGTTGCGAGATCGAACCTCACCTCACTCTTTATTTTTAACATATTTTTTACTAGGCCGCTAAGGGAGAAGATAATAATAAGAAGACAGCAGCATGGCTTTCTTTCGCAAGCGAAGCCGATCTGATGGTTAGTAGCGAAGAGAAGAAGTTCAGTACCACGGGTTCGAATCCCTTATCAAGCTTAATTTTTCGCACATTTTTGAAATAATAAAGGTGAAGAAATGCAATAAAGTTACATCATTGTGCGTTTCTTTCGCACACAACGAGTGGCACAGATGGTTAGAGAAGGGGCATGCTAACTAGAGGTCGCGAGTTCGAGTCTTCCCTTTCGCACAGAATTTTTTGCTTTGCAGATGTTTACTTTGCGAACATTTGCTGCACGAACATACACTTCGCAAATGATTGCTTCACACAAATTTTCTTCACGTGAAGTCATCTTCTCAAATATACTTGCGAGAACAAGAAAAGAAGAACTTTGCCAAGCCATGTTTGTAGGTCTCCTTATTTCGCAAAGAAGAAAGTTGATGATTATTTCGCAAGTTAATTTCGCAAGAAAGGGTTAGAACAGTTGGTATGGTGCGAGAATATGCAAGAGGCAGGTCAAGGGTTCAAGTCTCACCTCTCACATTTCTTTTTGTTGCACGAAGTTCATACATTTCAAGGCATTTATTCACTTCTTTGACAACAGCAGCAAACCATAAAAGCTAAGTACCACTTTCCTTGAACATTTTACTTTTTTACGAGAAAATAAAAGATTTTTGATTTGATTTATAAAAAGCGAGATAATCGCGAGAATTACAAAGATTTCGAACTACAAAGATTTCACAATTACAAGAGAAACCGAGAACAATATCTCGCAGAGATCAATTTATATATTTCCCTTAAATACTTGCTTTGTTTCAAATGAGAATGATATCCAACATGGAGAGTAGTAGCGGGCAAACCTTTATGGCGTACACCCTAGTTCGCGAATTTACCCTATGATTTCGCAAGAGGCAATGTACCTAAAGTGCGTCATATAAGGGGGTACCTATTAGGATTATCTCCATGAAGGATGTTTATCGGATGAGACGAAACAAGTTATACAAAGGAAATCAAAACAAAGAAAAACGATTTGAACTTGCAATTAAATGAATATTTTTGATAAAAGAAATGTTGAATACTAATTTAAATTCTTATTTGCATTACAAACATTGCATGAGGCGGAGAACGTGGAGTAATAATTTTGCAATACTTCTTATTCGCAATCAAGGACGGATACTTCTTATACTTCTCAAAGGATACTTCATACTTCTTATATATTTCGAGGATTAAGTACTTCTTATACTTCTTCAAGGATACTTCATACTTCCTATACTTAAAGGGTTGATACTTCTTATTTATTTCACAAAGCTTCGGAACTTTCGCAAAAGAATAGAGGCAAGTACGTACTTTTCAAGTCCAATATTCTTTCGCTCGTTCCTTCATCAACAAAGATCAAAGACTACTACAACAACGGATTTTTTCTTAAGATCGCTCTTCAAGCAATATTCAAGAAAAAAGAGGCAAGATGTAGGATCAGAATATCGCAACAACAACATACTTGCGATATTGTCATTAGCAACATTGCGAAACCGTCGCAGACTAACATTAAAAATGACGTAAATGCATTTACACCAGCAGAAATACGAGAAAGGTATGAAGAATCCGCGAGAAGGTGACAAGAGCTTGCGAGAATATGAGCTGTATGTGAGCTGTCATCCACTATGTAATATCCTATATAAAGAGAAAGGCAGGAGAGAGAAAAGGAGGATACACTTTAGAGAGGATCACATTTTAGGAGAGAGGATACATTTTGTTAAGGGAGAGATATTATTTTAGAGAGAGATATTTTGTAGAGAGGGGTTTATTTTTCTTTATCATCTTCTTCCTCAAAACTAGATCTAGAAAGCTCCAAATACTCATTAATGGAGATTCTAAATGTAAACTCATGTAATTACAAAAATCACTAGTGAAGAACCATGGATGTAGATCACATTGATCGAACCATGTAAAAAATCTTGTGTCTCCATTTATAATTTTAGCACTTTTATCTTTATTTTGACTATCAAATAAGTTTAGATCTAGAAATTATTATCAAGATATGATGAGGGGTGTGTTGTGGGATTTCCTGCAACTACATTATTTATTTCGTTTAAAAATCTAAAACAAACCCCCATTGTGACACTTTTGACAACTAAATCTCCATGGTCTTCGTGGGAACGAACCTTATTTACTGTTATATTATTCATTACTAAAGTAGAATATAAGTGAATTAATTTGAGCACCTATGACACGTATCACCTACCATATGATCATCTATTCAGATATCATAAGGGGTTCAATGGAGAAAAAAAAACTGAAATGGCTCCGGAACCTATGATCCCGTCACAAATATACAATGAGGTAAAGTCTATAAAGAATGAATGGGGAAAGGGACAGAAGAACATTATAGTGGAATTTGTGCAGGATAACCATGGAAAAGGTGGAAAGATGAAGAGAACCGACAGTCCCATCGACCTGAATGTATCAAAGGAGAGGGGGAGGGGGTTAGGGGAAGGAGACTGTCAGGCTTTACTGGAAAAAGATTCATATATGTTTTCGGCTCTTTCCCTATTGGCGGTATCATGAAGTCAACATTGCACAGATTTCATGCACGTCGAAAAGAATGTATGCGAGAGTATCGTTGGAACATTGTTGAACATTGAATTAAAGTCGAAAGGCCACCTGGCTGCTCGAATGGATCTGAAGAAAATGGGTTTTAGAGACAAGTTGCAATCTAATCCAAATGACAAAGAAGGATATATACTAACGGCAACAGGTCACAAATTTATCCCGAAGGAAAATAAAAAGTTTTGTGAAACATTATCCAAGATAAAGGTTCCACAAGGGTATTGTTCAAAATTTTCAACCCTGGTGTAGTTGCAGGAAATCCCACAACACACCCCTTATCATATCTTGATACTAATTTCTAGATCTAAACATATTAATCATATAAATCTCAAAATATAAGTGCTAGAAATTTAAATAGACACACAAGATTTTTTACATGGTTCGATCAATGTGATCTACATCCATGGTTCTTCACTATGATTTTTGGAATTACATAAATATTACATTTAGAATCTCCATTAATGAGTATTTGGAGCTTTCTAGATCTAGTTTTGGGGAAGAAGATGATAAAGAAAATAAACTCTCTCTCTACAAATGTGTCTTTTTCTCCCTCTCTCTGTTACCAAAAAATTGTCTCTCTCTTCTCTTTCCTGCTCTCCTCTTTATATAGGTATTTACATAGTGGGTGACAGCTAATCTAATATTTATTTTCGGATCTGGTTTGCAAGCATACAAGTGTTTATTTCGCAACATTCTTAAATCTCGCAAGATCTTCACATCTTTCTTGTTTTTCTACCAACGCCATTATTCATGTCGTTTCTGTAATCAACCTGCAACGCCTTCGCAATGTGTTATAAATGGTTCTGTTATAGCGAGATTCTGGTCCTACATCTTGCCTCTTTTTTCTTGAATATTGCTTGAAGAGCGATCTTTAAGAAAAAATCCATTGTTGTAGTAGTCTTTGATTTTTGTTGATGAAGGAACGAGCGAAAGAATATTGGACTTGAAAAGTACGTACTTGCCTCTATTCTTTTGTGAAGTTCTAAAATACTAAGAAGTAATTAGAAGCATCATCCTGAAGTATACGAAGTATGAAGTATGAAGTATGAAGTATCCTTGAAGAAGTATAAGAAGTACTCAATCCTCGAAATATAAGAAGTATCTGTCCTTGAATAAGAATAAGAAATATTGCCTCTGTTCATGCGAAGTTATTATTCCATTTTTGGTGAGGATTCTTGCTATTCACTAGTGAACATCCACTTTGGAAATGATTCTTGCCAAGAAGATGAAGAACATAAAATGTTTTCTTGGTAATCCGTAGTTGCCTCTGTTCTTTATCTGTGAGGGTAGAATCCTTGAGAAAGTGTTGAATGAGCGAGTTGTATGTTTATTCTTATCTTGCCTTTGTTTCATGTTTTGTGCTCATGCGATAGTATAATCTCTTCAAGTTGCTTGTTATTTTTCTTATAATCGAGCGAAATAATTACATCATGCGAAATAATCACATTCTGCGAAATTCAGAAACATTTTGCGAAATCCTGAATAATCCTGCGAAATTCTGAATACTTGTGCTAATATAATGCTTATGTGATGATTATGTTATGAAATGTGTATGCGATGTGTATGCCATGAAATAATTATGCGATGCTTTCATGATGCAAGTGTGATGCTTATATGATGATAATGCATATCTATTGCAATGTATAGCTATTTTTTGTGTTACTTAGCTCATTTTGCCGCGAATTTCTTGAATTTTTGAATACAATTTCTACCTTTCTTGTTTCTCCCTGCACATAAAAGACCATTTACAACACATTGCGAAGGCGTCGCAGGTTGATTACAGAAACGACGTGAATAATGGCGTTGGTAGAAAAACAAGAAAGATGTGAAGATCTTGCGAGATTTAAGAATGTTGCGAAATAAACACTTGTATGCTTGCGATAGTCTCGCAAACCAGATCCGAAAATAAAGATTAGATTAGCTGTCACCCACTATGTAAATACCTATATAAAGAGGAGAGCAGGAAAGAGAAGAGAGAGACAATTTTTTGGTAACAGAGAGAGGGAGAAAAAAAGACACATTTGTAGAGAGAGAGTTATTTTCTTTATCATCTTCTTCCCCAAAACTAGATCTAGAAAGCTCCAAATACTCATTAATGGAGATTCTAAATGTAATATTTATGTAATTCCAAAAATCATAGTGAAGAACCATGGATGTAGATCACATTGATCGAACCATGTAAAAAATCCTTGTGTCCATTTTACAATTTTAGCACTTTAATCTTTATTTTGGTTATGAAATAGATTTAGATCTAGAAAATATCATAAGGGGTGTGTTGTGGGATTTCCTGCAACTATACCTGGTGAATAGAAAAGATCGAAAGCTTATCAGATTAAAATCGCATGATTATCACATTCTAATGCATCAGTTTTTGCCCATTGCGATTAAATCTATAATGCTGCAGCCAACAAGATAGGAATATTATCAGGTTTTGTTTCTTTTTCAGTGCAATATCTAGCAAAGAAATCAAGGTGACAGAGCTAGAAAAATTGCAGTCGGAACTTATTGTGACGTTGTGCTTTCTCGAGAAATACTTTTCTTCATCCTTTTTCGACATCATGGTTCATTTAATTGTGCATCTTAACATGAAAGTGAAAATTTGTGGTCCTATATACTTTCGATGGATGTATCCGTTCGAAAGGTGCATGAAGGTCATTAAAGGGTATGTGCAAAACAGAAACAGACCTGGAGGAAGCATTGCTGAAAGGAATATTGCGGAAGAGACAATTGAGATGTTCAGTGAGCACCAACAAAGCATGAATACAGTCGGAATTCCACAAGACAAACTCAACACTTCTGACACTGACGAAGATTCTGTTAGAGCATGGCTCGGTTGAACCCACCAAGCGTTGGTATTTCAAGTTTGGTTGTCATATTTTAGTGAATCAAAATTCATGTTAAGAGTCGCTTGATTATGTACTAGAGTCAAATTCGTATAGGTTAGCTTGAAAGTATTAGGATATGAGACATTACAAGTATTGCGAAGTCTTGAATATGTGAAGAAGCAAGGATCTACAACCACAACAATCATCCTTCCACCTGAGGTTAGTGATATTTGACTTGAACTGTTTCATCCCTAACGTGTCTTTCAAGTCGTGCATATTGAAAACAAAATTGCGAAGCATATTTGAACTCTAGATAGACATATTATTAAGGAATACAATACGAGGTTTATTGCTTAACCATTAAACTTTATAGATAAGACATCGCCATAATCATTTGAATGCTATTGTGATTATGTATGGGTATGAGGTGAGGATTTCATCCTAGGGAACAATGTTTTACATGGGTTCTAAGGAAGTAAGTTTATAAACTTGTTTGTGAACCGAAAAGGAAATTGCCATGTGTTATTGGTTTTTTTATTCATTGCATATCTTATGAACAACCAATATGTGTGATTGAGTATAACCGCTCACAACTTAATTGTGTTCTTGGTAGAACTATTCACAAAGGCCCGACTTATGTATTGGTATGACTTTTATTAGTGAAACCGATCTTAAGTAATCACCTGAGATGGTATGATCGGGTTTGTGATTTTCTGTCTGACCAAATATGGGAAAGGGGAACCGATCCTAGTAAGAGGTGCAGTACATCACAAAGGGGAACCGATCCTTGTATGGGGTGCAATAAGGTTTATAGCAGAAAGGGAAACCGATCCTATGGACATGTGCAACACATACAAGTTAGATACCATATATATGTGGGGAACCGATCCTAGTACCTAGTCAACCGAATTTTGGAAAGCTAGTGTGACTATGCACAATACTCACATGGAAGGTAGAACCGAAACTTGTTTTGGTAGAACCGTTAAACCCATGATTGTGATTGAATGTTTGTTTGATCAATCGTATAGTTCTTGAAAGTCAGATGAACCAATTCTAAACTTGTTTGGAAGTGTGGCAAATCGGTTTCAAGGTTGTAAGTGTGAAAGAGAACTTACAAAGTAAGGATGTCTACATACTTTGAACATGTGTTGTGAATGTTTATTTCTTTAATTGTTCAAAGATATTGCTTAATAGATAAGGGAAGAGAATCCCAGGATCGAAACATAAGTAAGTTAAGAATCTTTTAATTAAGGTTATTCATTTCATTTTGTAGGGAAATATAAGATTTAGTAATGTGCATTTTCCAATTAGATTTTCCGAAAGATTTCGATCATTATTTTTGGTTAGAACATTTCCAGAAAATATGAAAACCGAATTTGTGCTTTAATGAATATCTTGAGAATATTTTCGGTTTTGGAAATTCCTTGGTGTCCAAACTTCCTTGTCTATAAATACTTGAAGTTTGCCTTTCTAGCAAACTAATCCTTCGTAACAACAGACTTCCTCTTTTGTTGTTGTTACTGGTGAAGCCACCTATTCGGAGAGGAGAGTAACCTAATTAGGTGAAATCTCTTACGGCCTCTCGGTTTAAAGTCTTCTTTGGGATTGAGAAGCTCTAGCGTGTACCGTTTGTGGGAAACTAGATAATTGCGGTTTATCTTTTGTTTTTGATTGATTTGATTGACTAATGGTGGTTGAAATCTAATTGCACCTAGTTTGTTTATGCTTGAGAATCCTCTCTTCTGATATAAGATTCACTCAAACTAGTTCAGAGTTTCGACAGGGATCTTTAGACTGTTGTTAGTTCTAAAGACGATCTTGTGATAATCCATTGTTAACAGACTCCGTTCTGTGTGTGATTGATCACAAGAGATTCAAGTGATTGTGTGCAGGTTTTTATTGAAGATTTAAGAAGATTTGAAGAGAAAGAAGATATTGAAGATCTGACTTGGGTTTTATAATCTTTGGTGTGCACAATACTTGTTTTGGTAAAAGAGGATACAATTAATAATCAGTTTGTCCTTTTGGTAGATTGGATTAATTAATTGAGTAGATCGGCATCAACACAATTCTTTGGATTAAGAGTGTTGTTGGCTTAATATTAAACGATTACTTCAGTAATTGAACATAAGATAGATCTAAGGACCTGACGAAGGAGTTTATGTTAAGATAAACGGAAGAGATTCAATTCACTTGTCTGCCCAAGATCTGAATTGCGTAAGGTGTTGGAAAGATTTTTCAAGCATGCTGAAAACTATTCAGAAAAGGGAAAAACCATTGACAGTCTAGATGATGTCACAGAACTTATTGCTCAACTAAATGTAAGAATATGTGAAGGAAAGCGAGAAACACTCAGTCTTCAAAATAATCTGGCAGATTATATGGAACAAAAATTGGCCTTATGCAATGAAGTTCATCAACGGACTACTGAGTGTGAAATTCTTTCTCAATCGCTAGAACATTCACAGTTAAGGAATAAAGTCCTTATTGAGAAACTTCTAACTGTAATATGTCGAGAGGTATATCTAAACCAATGTTTAGAAAAATATTTCCAGCAAGGAATGGATACCCTAAGAGGACATATAGAGCGTCTTGAACAACAAACATTAACAAACTGCCGACTAGCAGATCTACAAAACGGGTTCAAGTTCAAGGAACATACCATCCTGGGCACAAGATGTGATTAAGGATATTGCATCTCGCAATTCTCTTAACAAAGAGGATGGGTTCAATACCCACGAAGAAGAACTTGATGATGTCAAAAGGGGAGAAGGATCTCCTCATGAGGTGTATGATGAGGAATATCCTCATCCCAGTGCATAACTGCATTGGAGTGTGTGTCCTTACTATGCCCAATCTCCGGATGTAATGAAGCACGTATAACTGGGTTGTTGGTATCCTACTAATATCTCTTATTCAACATAGAGAGACTACACAATCTACCTTAAGGATATTTTAAACATCTTTATGTGTATAAAGGTTGCCTTACAACAACTTGTGTAAAAAGGATAAGTTAGTTATTTTGAAGTATCTCTTGATACCGATTTTGGAGATAGTCTCTTTGGAGAATATTGTGTTTCTGTAACACATTAGATGCGAAAATCTTTTCAAATCTTGTCAGAATTATTTATTTAAGGTTGATATCTATGTTTGGAATGTGTTAAAGGTATTTCAAGTATTTGTACTCAATATATCTGAGAACTTATACAAAAGGATGTATTCTCAAACCAGATCTCAAGCACAACTTCTGAAAACCTTGAGTGGAATGACTTCTAAGGAAAGTGTTCATCTTGATAATACCTTCAAGAAATCTGGTTGTGAAAATATCGATAATGAAAAGGATGATATGACTCATCTCTTTGTCCAAAACAGTTTGGATGCTAAGGTCGATATTATCAATATACGACAAGTCCTCCTCAGTACCATTGAAACTCATCATAGACAGGCAACATTACTAAGAATTGTTATCCGTAACCAAAGGAAACTGATTAAACTTGGAATCGGTAATAGGGAGTATGCTCGGAATATTAATCGAAAGGTTAATGCTTTAGCCTGTGAACATAACCAAGGTACTGTGTGCAGAATCCGAGATATCAGTCGAGATGTTGTTGATGAAGATCCTAAAAAATTTGAGGAAATTGAAGATGATCTTTGAAAACACCTATCTGAAGGTTAATAGAGATTAAGTTATATGCTGTAATACTTAATCTAGAATAATAGACATCAATTTTTGATTTCTTTCATTGATTGTATTGGTCTATTATGAATAAAACTATTATGAATAAAATTATTTGATTGGTAATTTTTCTTGTGATAGTTTTCGGTTTACATATCCTGTGCTTGAATGCTTTTATCTTATTGCTAGGTATGTTTATGGGATGTTTGATTTCGGTTTCACTACCTTAATATTCGATCTCATATATTGTGAACCCTTGTGGTTTGGGTGACTTTTTGATTTAGCAGGATTAAGTTCTAGCCCATGTTGGTAGGCTTTATCAAAGGATCATGAGGGGTTCTGGTAGAAACAATATGTGAAAAAGTCATAATATGTTGAATTGATTTTGGTTTAGCATAAAAGCATATGTGTTTCGACGGTTTTCAACTTTTGCTTGCAATTGTTAAAACCGGTTTTCAACCTTTCTCTGGTAAAGGTTGAGGGTTGTTGTTATTCTTTTGTTTTGACATAAGGATGACAACATGATGATATTTCGATATCAATTCTCCCTGGAAGAAGATGCAATCATATTGGAGAAGCGAATGCGAAATTCGAGGTAACAATCTTGTTAGTTAATTGTTTTCCTGTTTAAGAAAAGCCTGAGTTTATATTATATATTTTTGCTTTTGTTTAACAAAATTTCGGTTCAATTGATGTTTATTCCATGATGTTTGTGTGGATGTGTGGGATTCAATTGGTTCCGGTTAAGAAAAACTATTGTTATCTTACTTTATTATGTGGTATCAATTGTTTAGGCTTACAAAATTTCGGTGCAATTGCGGTGCTTTTATTGTCTATGTTGTTTCAATTGCTTCCGGTTGAGGTGAATAATTATGCAAGTTGATTTATGTTGGTTTGTATGAATTATTTATGGCTTAACGAAATAAAAGGTGTACGGGATGAGTTGTTTAGTCCAATTCGATTCCGGATAAGAGAAACTAAGTTGATCTTAGTTAGACTTATCCAAGTGAGGTTTCGGTTATTCAAGTCTAATCGAATGCCTTAACAAGAAATGCTAGTTAACTAACCTAGTACTTGTCTTGTTTAAAATTGAAAGGTCTAAGTTTATGGATAATTAGAACCTTATGAGAAAAATAGAGTTATCTTTATTTTGGTTCTATCGAATGAAGCGATTGTTTTTGTACAATCGGTTTAGCAAAGGAACTAAAGTACTTTGTTGATTTTTGGTTTGCTAAACTAAATTGGAAAAATTGTTTTGGACAATTGTTTCCTTGGTAACATATCAAAATAAAACTACTTGTAGTTTAGGTTTTGATATTGGTTATCAGAACATGATGTGTGGAACCCTCGTGCCTAACTCAAAAGGTTGCAAGTCTATTTTGAGATTTGTAAGATTCTTTTCGTGTTGTCCTTTATTTTTTCGTTTCTTTGTCATTTTTTGTGACAAAAAGGGGGAGAAATATATGGAGTAAACAAGTGATACTGGCATTGATTTTATATTGATTGGTATCGCTAAGGAAAAGAACAGTGGTTCTTGAACGTTTATCTAACGAAAGAGTGAAAGCACAGACTAAGGGGGAGTAACATGTCATATGAGTTGGTATAACAAAGACGTGCGGATTAAATATCTACCTATCTTCCTTGGGGGGGGGGGGGTATTAGCTTTGTTATTATAATGTCAACAGCAGCATTTTCAAGGATTGAATGTAAGCAGTTTACTGTGCTGTTGAATTCGGGAATCAAGCGTATGTGTAATGAATTCTTGTAATTCGTTTATCCATATGATGTAAGAGTTTTGTCACTAAAATTGGCAAAGGGGGAGATTGTTAGAGCATGGCTCGGTTGAACCCACCAAGCGTTGGTATGTCAAGTTTGGTTATCATATTATAGTGAATCAAAACTCATGTTAAGAGTCGCTTGATTATGTGCTAGAGTCAACTTCGTATAGGTTAGCTTTAAAGTATTAGGATATGAGACATTACAAGTATTGCGAAGTCTTGAAGATGTGAAGAAGCAAGGAGCTACAACGACAACAATCATCCTTCCACTGGAGGTTAGTGATATTTGACTTGAACTGTTTCATTCCCTAACGTATCTTTCAAGTCGTGCATATTGAAAACAAAACTGCGAAGCATATTTGAACTCTAGGTAGACATAGTATTAAGGAATACAATACGAGGTTTATTGCTTAACCATTAAACTTTGTAGATAAGACATCGCCATAATTATTTGAATGCTATTGTGATTATGTATGGGTATGAGGTGAGGATTTCATCCTAGGGAATTTTTTTTTACATGTGTTCTAAGGAAGTAAGTTCATAAACTTGTTTGTGAACCGAAAGGAAATTGCCAGGTGTTATTGGTTTTGTTATTCATTGCATATTTTATGAACAACCAATATGTGTGATTGAGTGTAACCGCTCACAACTTGTTTGTGTTCTTGGTAGAACTATTCACAAAGGCCTGACTTATGTATTGGTATGACTTTTATTAGTGAAACTGATCTTAAGTAATCACCTGAGATGGTATGATCGGGTTTGTGATTTTCTGTCTGACCAAATATGGGAAAGGGGAACCGATCCTAGTAAGAGGTGCAGTACATCACAAAGGGGAACCGATCCTTGTATGGGGTGCAACAAGGTTTATAGCAGAAAGGGGAACCGATCCTATGGACATGTGCAACACAATTTTAGGCAAAGGGGAACCGATCCTATGGACATGTGCAACACATATAAGTTAGATACCATATATATGTGGGGAACCGATCCTAGTACCTAGTCAACCGAATTTTGGAAAACTAGTGTGACTATGCACAGTACTCACATGAAAGGTAGAACCGAAACTTGTTTTGGTAGAACCGTTAAACCCATGATTGTGATTGAATGTTTGTTTGATCAATCGCATAATTCTTGAAAGTCAGATGAACCAATTCTAAACTTGTTTGGAAGTGTGGCAAATCGGTTTCAAGGTTGTAAGTGTGAAAGAGAACTTACAAAGTAAGGATGTCGACATACTTTGAACATGTGATGTGAATGTTTATTTCTTTAATTGTTCAAAGATATTTCTTTATAGCTAAGGGAAGAGAATCCCAGGATCGAAACATAAGTAAGTCAAGAATCTTTTAATTAAGGTTATTAATTTCATTTTGTAGGGAAATATAAGAATTAGTAATGTGCATTTACTAATTAGATTTTCCGAGAGATTTCGATCTGTAGGATCAGAATATCGCGACATCAATACTTCGCGAGATCAATAAACAACCGCATTGCGAGGGCGTCGCAGAAGAGTAATATAAATGACGCAATGAATGACGACAGCCAAAACACGAGAAAGATGTGAAGACCCAGCAAGATTTAGGAGAGTGGTGAGATTATATATTTGTACACTTGCGATATCTCGCAAGTCATTCCCGAAAATAAAGGACAGCTTAGCTGTCATCCATTGTATACTACCCTATATAAAGAGCCAAACAAACCTGTTGTAGGGGGATTCTTTTCAGAGTGTTAGACAAGTCATTAGGAGAGAGAAAGTTGGTGGCGATTGTAATTTATTTAACTCTTTTCTATTTTATCTTGTGAATCTTCAAGGAAATAATCAATAAAATCATTGTTATTCATCTTAAAAATGTCTTAGTTGTGTGGAATATTATGAGGGGTGTAGTGTAGGATTTCCTGCAACTACATATTAGCGCTAGAAACAGGGACTGATTGAAGATAAGAGATTGGATATTGTCACTAAAATTGTAAAAATCAAGAGTATGATGGATAAATTGAAGAAAACTAGAATCAAAGAGAGTAATGAAGAATTGGAATGTAATATGATTACAAAGTCAATGGTTAATGAATTTCATGAAAGTATCAAAGGGAGAATACATAAAAGATATTTTGAAGGAAAGAAAATTATAACAACAGAGAAGGTGTTACCCTTGAAAGAATGGTTAAAACAGAGAATTATATTCACAACAACGGAGATGTCAGGAGAGAATTTAAATCACACATCTCCACTAGTGATTACGATAAGTGCCATCAAAGAAGAAGGAAAATTAACAAAAACAATGGAAGAATGGGCAATAAATAGAACTTTAGTGGATACAGGGAGTTCAGTGAATATAATGTTTTATCATGCATATAAAAAATTGGGGTACAAAGATGAAGAAATGACTTCCGCAACATATCATATCTATGGTTTCGGCAAATCGATAACAAAACCTAAAGGGGAGATAAAAATACGAATTTTGTTGGGAGAAATTGAAACAAATGTGACGTTATGCGTAGTGGATATGGAATCACCATATAACATGCTGTTGGGAAGGCCATGGATACACGCAATAAAAGTTGTAGCATCAACATTTCATCAATGTGTCAAATTTCCTATGCCGAGTGGAATTGGCGAAATCAGAGGAGATACCGATAAAGGAAGAATTATTATCAAATCGAAGTAAAACATTATGAAGAACAGGTGAAGAGGCGAAAAGATCGCAAGAAGATGGCAAAAGCAGCAAAAAAGGAAGAAGAATTTCGAACTTACATGATAAGAGCGGAAGAAGGAAAAGGAATATATGGCGAAGAGAGTGATCTCGCAAAGGAAGTAAAAGGACCAACGCCCATGGGAGAACCGAAGGCTAGCTACATTGCGGCAGAACCAACAAAGGAAGTGAATATTGGAACTGAAGAAGAACCCAAGATGTTAAAAATTGGGACTAAAATGGAGGAAGATGAAGAAAGAAAGACTATTGATTTGTTGCGAGATTATAAAGATATTTTCGCATGGGATATGGATGAGATGCCTGGAATAGATCCATCTGTAGCATGTCATAAATTAGAGATTGATAAAAATGCAAGACCATTCAAGCAAAGAATTAGAAAAATTGCAACAAAGATATCATCCTCAAATAGAAGAAGAGTTGCAGAAGATGCTTGATGCCGGCATTATTAGACAAGCAAAATACCCCGAATGGATAGCGAATATGGTCGTAGTTCCAAAGAAGAAAAAAGGAATAAGAATTTGCATTGATTTTACCGATCTAAACAAAGCTTGTCCAAAAGATAGTTTTCCCTTGCCAGATATTCCGCAGATGGTTGAATCAGCGGCAGGAAATGAAAGGATATCTTCCCTTGATGGATATAAGGGATACAATCAAATTCCTCTCGCTGAAGAAGACCAAGAGCATACTGCCTTTTTAGCTCCAAGAGGATTATACTGTTACACAAAAATGCCATTTGGTCTGCGAAATGCTGGTGCAACGTATCAAAGGATGGTGGAGAAAGTGTTCGAACAATGGATACATAAAACACTAGAGGTATACGTGGATGACATGTTAATAAAAAGCAAAGAAGCAAAAGATCATGTGCGAGATTTGAAGGAAATTTTCGAACAAATGAGACATTTCAACAGCAAAGTAAATCCGAGAAAAATGTACCTTTGGAGTGGCATCTGGAAAAATTTAGGATACATTGTGTCAAAAGAAGGAATACAAGTTGATCCGGAGAAGGTACAAGCAATTCGCGACATGCCGACACCAAAGAACAATGAAAGATGTGCAAAAGGTAAATGGACTATTAGCTTCGCTAGGAAGATTCATCTCGCGATCATCTGATAAGTGCAAACATTTTTTCAACATACTTAAAAAGGGAACGAAATTTAGGTGGACGGATGAATGTGAAAAGGCATTGCAAGGAATAAAAGAACATCTAATGGATATATCAATATTACAAAAAGCGAGAACAAGGGGAGGAATTACTAATTTACCTCGCGACAACCTCGCATGCACTAAGCGCGAGATTATTGCGAATGGACGCAGGGGTGGAAAAACCAATCTATTACATCAAAGAAAACATTCAATGCCGCAGAGAAAAATTATTCAAAAATTAAAAAATTAATTTTGGCATTAGTTTATGCAACGTTTAAACTTCGCATCTATTTCGAAGCACACACAGTAAAGGTAATGACAAAAGTACCAATTGAGTCGAGAATGAAAAATTCAAAAAGGTCGGGAAGGGTTGAAAGATGGAACGCTCAAGTAAGTCATTGCAAACTAAAATATGAAGTGTTATCCTCACCCAAATCACAAGTTGTTGCAGACTTTTTAGCAGAATTTCCATTAGAAGAGGATGAAGCAGTGGAAGAAATGATGGATATAGAAGAAGAACATGGGAATCCAAGGGATTTATTAACTGAGCCAAACAGATGGGAAATATTGGTAGATGGATCGTCAAATGGAGAAGGTAATGGAAATGGGATCATTATAATTTCGCCAGAGGGCAATAAAATGGCTTTCTCTTTTAGATTGGAATTCGCATCTACTAACAATGAAACAGAGTATGAAGCTATAGTGCATGCTTTGCGATTCGCAATAGAAATGAAGTTGGAGAATGTAAGAGTTACCAAAGATTCTCGATTAGCTATTCGCGAGATAAAAGAAGAGTATACTACAAATGAAGCATCCTTGAAAAAATACAAAAACTTGATGAAGAATTGTCAGTCAAGATACCAAAAATAAAGTGGAGACACATATCAAGAAAAGACAATAGACTCGCAGATGCTTTTGCTTTTATATCAAGTATGATGACAGAACCATCTCACGCAAGATGCATAAAAATACGTACACTTCAATCACCATCAATCAACAAAGAGGAAGAGGAAGAAGCAGAAGTAATGCTCATAACATATGAAATACAAAGACCACATTGCGAGGATTGGAGGACAGAACTTCATGCTTATCTAATGAAAGGAGAAACACCAAGAAATAGATTAGAGATGCATAAATTCAAAAGCCGTGCAACAAATTATGAATTAAGAGACGGGGTATTGTACCGAAGATCCTTTAATGGACCCTCGCTTAGATGTTTAACACGAAAGGAAGGAGAAGCAGTGTTAAAAATACTACACAGTGGGGATGCTGGCAATCATAGTGGCGGAAGATCTTTAGCACATAAGGAGAAAATGCAAGGCTATTATTGGCCATATATGCATGAAGATGCGAAACAAATATCAAGACGTTGCGAAGATTGTCAAAGACACGGAAAGAAAATACATGCACCAGGTGCACCGTTAACCTCTTCAACAAGTGTATGGCCTTTTGGAAAGTGGGGATTAGACATTGTAGGACCATTTTTACCAGGTACAGGGCAAAGGAGATATCTGATTGTCGCTACAGATTATTTCACAAAGTGGGCAGAAGTAAAAGCGGTACAACACATTCGCGATAAAGATATTTTTACTTTCATATTCGAAAACATAATATGCAGATTTGGAATTTCAAAGACACAGTTGGTATCCGACAATGGGAAACATTTGAGGGACAAAATATAGAATTACTGCTTAATGCATTTCAAATAAAATGTGGGAAATCAACTCCTTTATACCCGCAGGCCAATGGACAAGCAGAAGCAACAAATAAAACAATCGCTGATATATTGAAGAAAAAATTAGAAGGGCATAATAAGGCATGGTGTGAGCAAGTGCATAATGCAGTATGGGCTTATAATACAACAAGGCGAGAAGCTACGGGGATGTCACCGTTTTGTCTAACCTATGGTGTTGAAGTTGTACTTCCGACAGAAGTTATTATTCCAACAACAAAGAGAGAAGCTTGGGAAAAAAATCTTAGTGCGGCTAACATTTTGGTTAAATTAGATGAATTAGAAGAAAAAAGAGAAAGAGCACTACAAAGATATGGAGAATTATCGGCGAAGATTGGCCGAGAATATAACAAACGTGTCAAAACACGCGAGTTTCAACCAGGTGATATGGTATTGCGAGAAACACCAATATATCAGCGAGAAAGTGGTGGCAAGTTGGCGAAAAAGTGGGATGGACCTTATATCATCAAGGAGATAGTTGGAATAGGGGCATATAGATTAATGGATCCTGAGGGCAAAGATGTGGGCCAGAGATTGGGTAGACCATGGAATAGATTATATCTCAAGAAATATTACCCATAGAAGATGGAAAGGAAAGAATAAGTTCTGAAATGTTAAATGAATGAAATGAAATGAATTCATATGAAATGTTCCTGCGACAGAGTTATTGCGAAATTACAAAAGAATGTGCGAATATCTCGCAAATGAATTAACAAGAGATAACCAAAAATGAATGATTGAACGAATTGACAGAAATGAATGAGTAAGTGAATGGGACGAACCTTTATGGCGTACACCCTAGTTCGCGAATGATATTTCGTAAGAGGCAAATGTAAGACCTAAAGTGCGTCATATAAGGGGGTATCTCTTGACATGGCTCGGGGAAAAGGTTACACCGCCCGGAACCCGAGTCATGAAAATTTGGGGCCCATGAAAGCCTATCCTGGGGAGATACCTTGGATTTCCAACTATATATATAAGGTTATACCCTGGTTGGACGACCGAGGGTCTCTTCCAAGGAGTCGGTGTATGACCAAGGCGCCGAGGTACACGGTTGAGCCAAGAGTGCAGGGGCATTTGAAGTGTCTCGGCCATTCTTGGCAAGTCTTGGCACATGCTTTTCGGCCAAGAAAACTCCACTTAGGGTGCAGTCTCGTAACCATAAACCCTATAGGTATAAGGGATAAGAGGCTGCGAAAAACAACCTGGTTGTTGTTAAGACCGGATGGGAGGATATAGTCTTGTATGGCCGATGTACGCCTCCTTGAAGGGGCAACCAGGGAGATGATAAGGGCGGCACCCTCCATTAGGGAGCTGATAAGTGTCAAAAGACGCAAATGTCATGAGGCTCTATTTTCGCAAGAAAATTTAGGCTTGTCATATTTGTGCGATGATCCTGAAGAGGCAATAATACTAACGCGAGGGTAAGACGAGATCAATGGGTCTTTACATGAAAGTGTAAAGACGTCCTGCGATTTCGTCGCAAGACGGCAATGTCATGGGACTTCAAGTTCGCGAGAATTTTTAGGCCTGTCATATTGTCGCAACAAAAATATCCTGCAGAGGCAAAAATACTAAGAAAATGATAAGACAAGATCAATGGGTCGTTACATGAAAGTGTAATGACGTCCTGCGATTTTGTCGCACGACGGCAATGTCATGGGGCTTCAAGTTCGCAAGAATTTTTAGGCCTGTCATATTGTCGCAAAATGAGGGGTGGCAAAATAAGACCTTTAACTAGGAAGGCAAAATAAGACCACACAAAACAATGATAAGGAAAGATCAATGGGTCATTACATGAAAGTGTAAAGACGTCATGCGATCTTGTCGCAATAGTGAATTTCAACATAAATGAGAATAATGGAATAACAATTATTAAATACCAAAAATTATACTCATTGAAAGAAAGAAGAGTAATAAGTAGATGAGTACATACATCAAAAAAGATGATTGAAGTACATAAAGAAGCAATAGTACAAGAAGAAAGATTACAAAAGAAAGTCATTTCTCAAATATTAGCTTTTTCACCAGAAAGAGATGCTGGGTTTTCTTCAGCAACTTTATCTATATTTTCGCTAACTAATATATTTCCAGCAGATCCTTCTTCACCTACATCTTCATTCGCGACATCATCATTGACAGTTTTATTGGGAGAGATAGTTTCTTCATTTTCGAGTTCTTCGCCACTATTATAATCATAATCGCTATCAGGAGGATTAGGAACTTCATCATCACTTACTTCCAGAGGTTCGACAGATACAGGGTCAAGAGATTTAGATAGTAAAACATCATTCACAAGAACTTCGGCTTTAAGATGAAATTGACGAAGGAGTGCTTTCTGCTGATTTTTACTCTCTATATCTTTACAGTCACGCATATAGTCGAATCTTCTTTCTGCCCTGTCGCGAGAACGCACAAGGGAAGCAGCGAGTATTCCATTCTCTTTGCGAATTTTTGAGTAGTCGGATTTCAAAGCAGTAATGGAGGAGTGAAGATTTTTCTCAGACTCTGCAAAACAAAGAATAAAAGGAATTATACAAACAAAAAATATGAAGGCTTGATAAAGGAAGAATAGATGAGGCAGTCAACTTCTATGACTACCTTCCTTATACGAGGTAAGATGTTGGATTAAAGCCGAACAACCATTCTCCAAATGATCCATGGCATTGTCAAAATTATCTCCAATTAAACCTTTCAGACGTGATCGCCAACTTTTTTCGTTGGAAACAAGTAAGGCATTTTCTTTTGCAAGGGAAGAGTTGGACTTTTCTAATTTGGAACATTGATCCTTGAATTGGTTTGCATTTACACTTAAGATTATTCTACCCTGAATAAGTTTATCCTTCTCGGCAGTAACTTCTTCAAGTTGATTTCTCAGCAAGCAAAGAGATTGTTCTTGCTCTTTACATAATTTTTGACAAACATCAGATTGTTGCGAGTAAATCGCCACCTTGTTTAATAAAGTTCTCTTTTCTTGAGAAAGAGTTCCATTCTCATCTGATAAAGTTTCCAACTCCAAATTAGCTTTAGTCAAAGAATAAGAGAGGCGAGATAATTCATTACTTAATGAGTCTTGTTTCTGAGCTAAATCAACATTTTCTTTAGAAAGAATTATCTATTTGATCAACAGAATATGTATGAAGATTATCTAATTGGTTATATTGCTCCATCCAAGCATCTCTATCAACTCGAACTTCTTCAACAGTAGATTCCAACTGATATATCTCCATTTTTCGTTTCTGGTTTAAAGCTTGAAGGGCGAACAAGGGCTTGAGGTTCAATAAAAAAAAAAAAAAAAAAAAAAAAAAAAAAAATGGACAATACAGAGGCAAGAGTATACCTTTTAATTCTTCATTCTTCTTGCGAAGATTATCACGATCTAGCGAAATATTTTGAAGTTTTTGATTCTCAAGTTGGAGAATATTACATTTTGCAGTCATAGCTTGGAGATCATTCTTCAAAATGTTAATTTCTTTCTCCAAGGATGTTTGCGAAATTCTATCAGGGCCAAGGTGTTTGCTCAAAATCTCGCAAATATCAGATTTGATAGGGTCGACATAAGTCTTCTTAGCATCGTTCACAATATCTGATAGGACTTTGAAGGCCACATCTATTCCTTCTAAATTTTCTTTAGTAAGAGGGATTTGCTCAGAAAAGGAAGTAACGGTGATAGAAGAAGGAAGAGATGAGTCATCTTTTGTTAAAGGAATATCACGAGAAGAAGAAATCTCATGAGGATTAATGACTGGAGAAATGGTAGAGGCATTAACAATGGAAGAAGAAATAGGCTCATTCGCAATGGGACTGTTATGAGGGAGTTGATCTATGAGAAATTCGGGCATAGAAGTGTTATCTTTGACAGTATTTTCGCAGGAAGAAACAGTAGGAATATCTTGCGAAGATTTCGCAGTAGGGGTTGTAAGTTTGAATATATGAAACGTAACAGAAGGCGCAACAGGTTTAGAATGGCGAGGCTTCTTGGGGGACCTATCAACATTTTTGTCATCCTGCGAATTACAAGATAAATAAGAAACAGAGGCAACAATATTGTTATTAAAAGAATAAATGTTTCTTAAATACCTTGTTACTCGTAGGCTTTCTTTTAGAGGCAGTGGATTTCGGTTGCGAACCCAGGGAGATATTAGGGTTCACAACGGTGAACTTGGTGCTAGATTTGTTCTTGCTAAAACAAAAATGGCAGAGGAGTCATTAAAAGAAGAACATTATCAAATAAAACAACTTCAATAAGAGAGATCAATCACAAAATGATCAAATTCAGAAAATTAACAAACCTTGATGCCATAGAAACAAAAAGCGAGAAAAATAGTAGCGGGAAAACAATGAAGAAGACGATGAAGAAAAGCAAAGAGAAAAAGTTGCGGAGACGATGAAGAAGACGAAGTAAAAGAAAAGAAATGCTTTCACAAGGAATCCTCCTTTAAATAGACGAGAAAAGAGTAACCGGATAACATTAAATGTGCCGGTAAAAAGGGAAATTTTAGATACGTGTAAACAGTCATTCCTAAATTCACGGAATCTTGTCGGCAGAAAATTGATAGAAAACAAACGATTGCGGCATTTCAAAATATTGGTTCTCATGAAATTCTCTCCTTCGCAGAGAAAACATGAGAAGAGGCAAGATGTAGGATCAGAATATCGCGACATCAATACTTCGCGAAATCAATAAACAACCGCATTGCGAGGGCGTCGCAGAAGAGTAATATAAATGACGCAATGAATGACGACAGCCAAAACACGAGAAAGATGTGAAGACCCAGCGAGATTTAGGAGAGTGGCGAGATTATATATTTGTACACTTGCGATATCTCGCAAGTCATTCCCGAAAATAAAGGACAACTTAGCTGTCATCCATTGTATACTACCCTATATAAAGAGCCAAACGAACCTGTTGTAGGGGGATTCTTTTGAGAGTGTTAGACAAGTCATTAGGAGAGAGAAAGTTGGTGGTGATTGTAATTTCTTTAACTCTTTTCTATTTTATCTTGTGAATCTTCAAGGAAATAATCAATAAAATCATTGTTATTCATCTTAAAAATGTCTTAGTTGTGTGGAATATTATGAGGGGTGTAGTGTAGGATTTCCTGCAACTACACGATCATTAGTTTTGGACAGAGCATTTCCAGGAATTATGAAAACCGAATTTGTGCTTTAATGAATATCTTGAGAATATTTTCGGTTTTGGAAATTCCTTGGTGTCCAAACTTCTTTGTCTATAAATACTTCTAGGAAACTAATCCTTCGTAACAACGGACTTCCTCTTTTGTTGTTGTTACTGGTGAAGCCGCCTATTCGGAGAGGAGAGTAACCTAATTAGGCAAAATCTCTTACGTCCGCTCAGTCTAAAGTCTTCTTTGGGATTGAGAAGCTCTAGTGTGTACCGTTGGTGGGAAACTAGATAATTGCGGTTTATCTTTTGTTTTCGATTGATTTGATTGACTAACGGTGGTTGAAATCTGATTGCACCTAGTTTGTTTATGCTTGAGAATCTTCTCTTCTGATATAAGATTCACTCAAACTAGTTCGGAGTTTCAACATGGATCTTTAGATTGTTGTTAGTTCTAAAGACGATCCTGTGATAATCCATTGTTAACAGACTTCGTTCTGTGCGTGATTGATCACAAGAGATTCAAGTGATTGTGTGCAGGTTTTTATTGAAGATTTAAGAAGATTTGAAGAAAAAGAAGATATTGAAGATCATACTTGGGTTTTATAATCTTTGGTGTGCACAATACTTGTTTTGGTAAAACAGGATCCAATTAATAATTGGTTTATCCTTGTGGTAGATTGGATTGATCAATTAAGTAGATCGGCATCAACAAAATTCTTTGGATTAAGAGTGTTGTTGGCTTAATCTTAAACGATTACTTCTGTAATTGAACGTAAGATAGATCTAAGGACCCGACGAAGGAGTTTATGTTAAGATAAACGGAAGAGCCTTTGTTTGACTCATATCACTTGGTTGAAGAGAGTTGATACCAAACATATTTGTTGTTCCTTTACTGTTTGGAATACGAACCAAAGGAATTGTTCCAAGTACGTGACTTATTTATAAGTTGGAGGCGTGGGAATACAGACGGAACTAGGTGAACCATAGGTTTAGTTGCTTGGTCTGAACTATACGAAGTTAGGTGTAATTTTGTGTAGCGGCTTAATCCTGAGAGTATTCAATTTTGGACAAGGTCCCGGGGTTTTTCTGCATTTGCGGTTTCCTCGTTAACAAAATCTTGCTGTGTCATTTACTTTATATTTCCGCATTATAATTGTTTTATTATAATTAAAGTAAATTACACAAATGTTAATTCCTATTTACTTGATAAGCAATTCTATTGTGTTTGGTTAAGTCCGAACCTTTGTATCAAGTAAACATACTTCGTTGTTGTATTATCTCGATCTCGTATCCATAGACGATCACACGAAGTGTGAACCGATTAGTCGTATTGTATCGACTCAGTCCATAGACAATCACTTTCAGAGAAAGGACTTATAGGTAGGAAAAGTTTTAGCTTGAGGTATATTTGGGTACCCTTGCCTTTTCAGATTCTTATTCTTTCAGTGGAAAACCATTGTCAGGTGCTAAATATCCTCTTGTCGATCATGGTCTGTTGCAGAAAGCGCATTTCTATGTATTGCAGAATTCGCCTGAAGTTGTTCCTTACATTGAGTAAGTATAACTAAATATAAACAAATAACCTCATATTTTATTTAGTTTTTGGTCTCCAAATTTCTGTAAAGATAATAACATTAATTATTGTACTGTCGAGACGACACCAGAAATTTTTGAATGTTAAAAATCCTAGTATGAAGGATGCACGAATACAAAAAAAACATAATGAAGAGTTCGCCATCTGGTTACAAAAAGTGGTAAGAGTTTTCAGAAAATGTCACTCTTGTTATGTAACTTTTACGTCGGAATATTAAAGGCTAATCCTTATAGTGTATTTCATGTTGAGAAGGAATGGGAAGACTCTAAAGAAAATTTCAATCAGGACTTAAGGTGTATTTCAAACTTCCCGAAACCATGGTAACGAAACACGAAGCATATCACATCTGAAAACGCGGGAGTACCAAAATACACCACCATTTTTTTCTTAGGCAATCTGTATGGACAAACTCAATATCAAATATGAGAGTTAAGACTCAATCAAGGAATAATATCTTAGAGTTATATCTCTATCTCTTACTATTAGAACCTTTACAAAATCAAATATGTGAACCTAATCACAAAGAGATAACTTGGACGGTACCAAAGACCAATGTCCAAGAATCAATCAAGTCGTATCCAACAAACTAGGTCGGACGTCTCTACTATGATTGATCAACGTACAACCTGTGATATTTTAATTATAAAGATAAATATAATGTGGAAAAATAAATAACACAGACACCATAAGTTTTGTTAATGAGGAAACCGCAAATGCAGAAAAACCTCAAGACCTAGTCCAGATTGAACACCAAACTGTATTAAGCCGCTACAGACACTAGCCTACTACTAATTAACTTCGGTCTGGAATGTAGTTGAGCCCTAAAAGGTATCCCACCGATTAAGGTACAGTCGCACTCCTTACGCCTCTTGAATCCCAGCAAAACTCCGCGCAATTGATTCCCTTAGATGACGTCACACGAACTAAGAGTTGCTTCAACTCAATTGAAGACTTTAAACAAAATCTGCCTCCCACAGATTAAGCCTATAAAATTAATTTTCTGATTACGATCGAAACGATGGAAGTCGATAGCAATTTGACAAAAGTCTAGCTATCCTCAAAATCCGGACTTATGCCACCCGAAGTACAGCCTAGATTATTATTCACCTCACAAGTATAAAAGTTGTGGAATCAACAAAGTCTGAGATGAAGAGAACTTTGATGATTACTATCTATCTTGATCGTTGGACCAATCTCTACAAACAATCAAGATCAGGATACTCGAGTTATCAAGGAAAGATAACTGGACCTGGATTCACGAATCCCAATGAAGCCTTTATAGTCGCAAAGCCCTAAAAGGGTTTCTGGAGAGGATGACTCTAGATACAACTAGGACATACCAAAAAGTAGTGTCGGATTCAAAGATCCCATTTGCTTGGAGTTCCCCTTTTATAGACATTCAAAGCATGTTACTTTAGGTTTAAGCTAAGATAGCTTTGGAACCAAGCAAACAATGTTCATCGTTAGATAAAACTTTGAATCTGATTTACATAAACAAGATACACTCTGGTTAGGTGAGACCGTAACCGAACCGTGTACAAAGACTATGTTCAACATGGTTAGCCGAAACTAGCCGGTTTGAACTTAAAAGCTTAATCTTCATTTTCATGAACACATAAGACATTAACTCTAAGACACAAACATGTGATTAATTAAGTCTAGTGTTTATAAAGAATTAATCAAATGTTAATTATCTCGAAGAAATAATTTAAACTCATTTGAAAGTATAATCAACATGATTAGTAGATGTACGAATACAAAAACATAGTAGTTCGTGAGTCGGTTCAGTCACAGTTCGCAAACCGGTTTGGAAACTTTATACCAAAACCGAGTTACAGAGTTCACAATACTTTTTAGGTTTGCGTACCAGTTTGCAAACTTTCCACCAAACCTAAGTTCCGAGGTTCACAGAACTTTTAAGGTTTGCGTACCAGTTTTAAGAACTTTTAGGAACTCTCCCCCATTTGATGTCATTCCCAAGAGAACAACATGGGTGACCTTGCTTTATAAAAGGAGGATTTGTTGGACATTAAATCACATGGATTTGTATCCGAAAATCGAATTAAAATAATCTCTACACTAGATACGGACACAAAGATAATTTTCAATCGATACGACTCAACATAAGAAAATCTTATGGAGTGTGTCAAGTAGTAATAAACACAAAAGTGTGATCAAAAGTTGATCAATACCGCGAGAAAAATCTCAAAGAGTTTGTTCTATTCCCTTTTTATAAATAAACATAATAGATTTAAATTTTGAGCATATATGAAATATTAGCTGTTTCACGAAAACGTAAAGGCACAAATAATTCATAAGACTTTTGCAATAATTAAACCAATAATGATTACATACTGCAAGTTCATCTTCCAAAAACTCTAGAATTTAAATAAATAAATCTAAAAACATGCACGATGAAAATCATTGGAAATAGCTTTGTGTAATTACAATTTTTGATATACCAAATCCTAGTTATCCTTCAAAATAAGAATAAATTCTTACATGAAGTTTCCTAGTATTTAAAATATTTGAAGAATTCTTTATCATCTCCCAACATTTTATCAACAACTGGCATAGGTTCATGAATGAAGGTGTTAGTTCCAGCAAACTTGGTAGGTTGTTGATTAACAAGAGTTTCTTGTAGTTTGAGAGATTTCAGAAGAATCTTCTTCGGCCCCTGCACTTCCTTCTTGGTTTTCTTAAGTTTATCAAGAATATTTTCAAACCTTTTCTGATTGGAGTAATCCGCTCTAGGTTTCTTCTAATTCTTCCTTTTCCTCTTAAGAGATGAGACAAAAGGAAAGGACATCTCTTCTTTATTTTTGGTTGGATAAGAATCAACAACCATTGGAGCATAGGTTCCACGAGAAGATGATGTGATTGGAACCTCCATGGATTTATGAAACACAAATATATATGGCTCAACAGGAAAAGCTTATTGTAAAAGAGATATGAGTCTTGAAGTAGAAGATATTTATCATGCAGGATTTCGGACCATAAGAGTTCACGCACTAGAATACATAAAACCTAAAATGAATAACAATGTTATTTTTATCCTTCTATAGGTTTCGTGGATCAAAATTTACTATACAATTATTTAGACATAGATTAAGATGCACAGATACGAGATGGAAATCCAAGCAATAATATTCAATCTTGATCCAAAGGCCTGATGTACACAGTTCTTATCTCTTTTAAGGGAACATGAGATAAGATGCACATCTCAACACAATTAGATTGTGTTGAGGTGAGCGTTAGATTGGTCACCACTAGGTTCCTGCACGGAATTAATATCCTTCAATACAAAACGTTTGTTTCAGACTCTTCTCTTTAACTGAGATTTTCCCTTTTCCTTATAATCAATCAATCTTTTAGAAGAAGAAGAGTTAACTTTAAGTACCTTAAGATTGGACTTTTGAACAATTTTAAGAAAGTTTGCCAACCGACTAGCCCTCTATTGCAGTTTATTGACATACCTTAGTTTATGTTTGTACTTGAACCATTGTGTGAGTATGTGACCCTCACTATAACAATAAGGACATCTCGATTTGGAGATTGATTCAGGAACAACATTCGTAGCTAGACACAAGGTACCTGAAACATCAACAAAATTTTGTTTAGTATATGAATAATCCATTACATCCTCCAATGATTTTGATGAAGAGTCATCAATTAAATTATCAAGATCGATGTGAGTATTGCTACAATTATAAATTTTTAAAATTTCTCCCAAGAGTGCTACACTTAAACCATCTTCCTCTTCTGAATCATAATTATCAGATGTTTCATCAAGTGTTGCAGCAAGACTCTTGTTGCCAGTGTATTTCTTACGATTTAGACACTCATTAAAAAGTGGCCGAACCTTTTACAATTGAAGCATTGTGCCATATTCTCATTTTTAGTATCATTAGAATCTCTGTTTTTGACAGAAATACGAGTATGTGGCTTAGCTGACGTTGAAGATTTTTCTCTAGAGAATCGTTTACTTCTCCTCCTAAGAAGTTCCCTAAACTGTCTTGTGATCAAAGATACTGAGTTATTAATATCTTCATCTGAAAGATGAGGATCAAAAAGATCATCTCCAGAGTTGTCAACAGTTTCACATTTGAGAGTTTTAGTGTTTTTCAGTGTCTTGAACACAATATCCGTTCCAACTTTGGACTGCAGTTCATGATCAAAGATCTTCAACTTTCCAACATGAGTATTCCTGGAAAGAGTATCAAGGTTATTTCTTTCCATGATGGAATGTTTCTTAGTCTCGTATCTTTCTGGTAAAAATCGCAGAATTTTCATCACAATGTCGTTTTGGGGAATGATCTTCCCTAACGCATAACATGCATTAACAATTCCAGACACCTTTTGATTAAATTCGTCAAACGAATCTTCATCAGACATACGCAGATTTTCCTAGTAAGAATTTAAGTTTTGAAGCCTAGCTTCTTTCTCTGAACTATCTCCTTCAAATATGGTTTCTTAGATATCCCAACTCCCAAGCATCTTAATTTAGACTTAGTGTATGAAGTCACATGGTGCTGAAGATATGGGCTTATGGCGTGTATAATAGAGTTTATCCCGTCTGAATTATGCTTTGCAACACTTATCGCGGTTTCACTATAAGCTATTAAAGGCTTCGCATCAGTAACTCCGTCTACGAAAACTGTTGGTGCATTGTATCCAACAACTACAAGTTTCCATGTCTCAAAGTCACGGGCTTGTAAAAAGAAACACATAGCAATTTTCCATCATAAGTAATTTGTGCCATCAAATGCTGGCGGTACGTTTATCGAGATTGCACTCATGTCCATATAGCCAAACTGCTTCAAACACTGAATTATTAGGTCTTAACGTGTTTGCCTGCTCTGATACCAATTGAAAGCGCGGGGGTACCAAAATACACCACCACTTTTTTCTTAGGCAATCTTTATGGACAAACTCAATACAACTCTGAGAGTTTGACTCAATCAAGGAATAATATCTTAAAGTTATATCCCTATCACTTACGATTTGAACGTTTACAGAATCAAATCCGTGAACCTAATCACAAAGAGATAACTTGGGTGGTACCAAAGAATAGTGTCCAAGAATCAATCAAGTCGTATCCAACAAACTAGGTCGGACGTCTCTACTATGATTGATCAACGCACAACCTGTGATATTTCAATTATAAAGATAAAAAATATAATGCGGAAAAAAAATAACACAGACTCCAGAAGTTTTGTTAACGAGGAAACCACAAATGCAGAAAAACCCCGGGACCTAGTCCACATTTAACACCAAACTTTATTAAGCCGCTACAGACACTAGCCTACTACCAATTAACTTCGGACTGGAATGTAGTTGAGGCCTAAAAGGTATCCCACCGATTAAGATACAGTCGCGCTCCTTACGCCTTTTGAATCCCAGCAGGACTCCGCGCAATTGATTCCCTTAGATGACGTCACACCAACTAAGAGTTGCTTCAACTCAATTGAAGACTTTAAACAAAATCTGCCTCCCACATATTAATCCTATAAATTTAATTTCCTGTTTACGATCGAAACGTATGATCAAAAATCAAACGTATGATCAAGGTGATGGAAATCGATAGCAATTTGACAGAAGTCTAGCTATCCTCAAAATCCGGACTTATGCAACCCGAAGTGCATCATATATAATTATTCACCTCACAAGTATAAAACTTGTGGAATCAACAAAATCTGAGACGAAGAGAACTTTGATGATCACTATCTATCTTGATCGTTGTATCAAGCTCTACAAACAATCAAGATCAGGATACTCGAGTTATCAAGGAAAGATAACTGGACCTGGCTTCACGAATCCTAATAAAGTCTTTATAGTCGCAAAACCCTAAAAGAGTTTCTGGATAGGATGACACTAGATACAACTAGGACACGCCAAAAATTAGTGTCAGGATTCAAAGATCCCAGTTGCTTGGAGTTCCCCTTTTATAGACATTCAAAGCATAGGTTGCTTTAGGTTAAAGCTAAGATAGCTTTGGAACCAAGCAAACAATATTCACCGTTAGATGAAGGGCTAATTAACCGTTGGTACCCAGCAAATGACTGACACCTAAGTTTGGTACCCAACATTTCGAAAATTAATGGTTGGTACCTAGACCAATCATTTATTGTCAAGTCAATCCGCTGACCAAACAAAGTTGTAATTTGTATAACAGAAGTAATGTTATTACATTCTTGACCTTATAAATTATAACAATCCTTCCTAACGACATTTAAAAGCACTACAGTGTCGATGACTAGGTGATGCCTAGTGGCGATGAATCATGATTCAAATTGATACGGATAACATACAATGAACGACACTAACTTTGATATTCAATTTGGTTGGTTCTTCACTTCACCCTATACACATAGTTGCCTCCATATTTTGGGTTAATGTTGCCACCGGAAAATCAGTTCCAAAACTGATGTTGCTGCCTTTCAAATGTGATTAATGAGTTATTAGGGGTATGAGCTGGAAAGTTGGGTTTGTTGTAAACTCGAATTCTAAACGGGATTTGGACAGATTTGGGTGAGGTTTATACCGAGAAAACAATGAAAACTCGCGGTGTTTACCGTTAGTTTTAGTAAATGAATGAATGAGATTTAGAAATGTTTTAGAGTTTGTATTGGAGTATGATGGACGAGTTTTATTTGAATTCGAAATTGCAAGAATATTAAGTTATAAAAAGAGCCAATCATACCAGCTGAAAATACAATTTCCATCAGCAATTCTCGCCTACAACCTGTTCGTTAAAAATTCCAACTGAACTTTCTTTCCAACCAATTCTCTTTCGGCATAAACAACTGCTCACCCCAGTCCATTCATAACCTGATTGATGTAATTCGAGTCCTAGACATTCAAAGATCATATTATAACCCATTTCTAATCATCAAATTTCATCCAAGGTTCATTGTCTTGTTGATAATTTTGAACACATGGATCTTCCTAGACAATACTTGGACCAGTTAAGATTGTATAACACTTGGGCGGTGATCACTTCAATATCTTTGATGCGGGATTAATTTTTTTTTTACCGTGTATTACCTGTAAGTTAATGGTATGCATATGGGAGCTGAAAACACAAAAAAGTAGGTGAGTCTGAATAAGAATCTAAACAATAATCATTTGAAGCTAAAGGGGATTTTTCATGGGATTGATACAACAGAAGGCTTCCTACTGCTTATGTTCGTCTTATATGATGATAAAAAAAAATGAAGGCAAAATTGTAATGGCAGAGAAGGAGGAATAAGACGATGGTGGTGGAGATCGGAGAGGGAGTATGGCTACATTTTTGGATAAATTATATTAACCATTCCATAAATCGTTTTAACCGTTAGATGAAATTAAAATATGTTTGCACATGTTTTTTAAACGCACTTGCTAACGGTGATTTAACACCATTATGTAATTAATATTTATTAATAATTTTGATTATAAAGGTAACAGGCTGTTTGGTCCCTGGCGTCGATGACGGGTCTAGGTACCAACCCTTAAATATTGAAATGTTTGGTACTAAACCTAGGTGTTGGTCATTTGCTGGGTACCAACGGATAAATAACCCTTAGATGAAACTTTGAATCTGATTTACATAAACAAGATATACACTCTAGTTAGGTGGGACCGTAACCGAACCGTGTACAAAGACTATGTTTAGCATGGTTAGCCGAAACTATCCGGTTTGAACTTAAAAGCTTAATCTTCATTTTCATGAACACATAAGACATTAACTCTGAGACACAAACATGTGATCAATTAAGTCTAGTATTTATAAAGAATTAATCAAATGTTAATTATCTCGAAGAAATAATTTAAACTCATTTGAAAGTATAATCGACATGATTAGTAGATGTAAGAATATAAATACATAATAGTTCGTGAGTCGGTTTAGTCACAGTTCGAAAACCGGTTTGGAAACTTTATACCAAAACCGAGTTACGGAGTTCACAGAACTTTAAGGTTCGCGTACTAGTTTGGAAACTCAAAGACTGTTTTCTGGTTCCGAAGTTCACAGATATGAATCGGTTTGCGTACCGGTTTGGAAATGCTACCGAGTTCTAGAACACGGAACCGTTTAAGCTTGCGTACCGGTTGTTCTGTAACCACAGTTCAAATAATGGTTTGCATACGAGTATGCATACCAATCCGGATCACGAATCAAACGGATTTCCCATGATGTGCATACGAATATGCGTATCACACAATCTGTAAGTCGATATGTATATAACTACTCCGCTACTTCTAGGAATACATGTAATACAGGTTCAGACTTATAACAGTTTTCCCAGTAAAAATGATACCATTGTCTTGTATCCGAATCAATAATAGTTCTATATTTCTCTAAATCAAATCAAAATATTCCTGAATAACATCAATGGCACATATCACTGTTCCAGGCTATTTCCGAATGATAAACTTGAATCACGATTTTGATTGTGAACAATAAATTATCCTAAATCGAAATTCATCAAGTATGAACAAATGTTCATTAAGCTTAGCCATTATAATTCGAGAAATTATCAAGATAAACTTGACTCGAAATTCTTGACTATGCATAGTAGTCTAATTAGTTATGCGACATCGTCTCAAATGATAGAAAGTGAATATAACTTGAGATATAGGTGGTTCAGTCTTCACTTACCTTTTGTTGATGAAGTTCTCCAAACGCTTCGGTTGATCTTCGCCTTCAAACGGTAGAACGCAATGATGACTGTTGTAATCCTCTATTTCTCAACTACATTGTTATCGTAGTCCGAGACTTAACTAATTGTAGACTAGAAATCAAGATATAGTTTTGACAACAAGCTTGAGATAGCAAAACTTGTGAGTTTGACTGAGCAATGCGCTAACAATCTCCCCCTTTGTCAATTTTAGTGACAAAACTATTAATACATATGGATAAAAAATAAAGCTTCGACAACTTTTTGTATCCAACATGTCCTGATTTACTTGGCATCTTCAACTCTTTGAACTCTTCGTAATTCCAAGTTTCAATGATCTGATTGTGTTTAAACCAGCATCGTTGTTGTTGAAGAACCGATTCCATAGCGATAACAACTTTAGAAAACAAATGTTCTCAATCGTCGTTATACAGAAACATAGTATTATTCCTTTCTCCAAAGTTCAATTGTATCTCAAGTCTGAAGTAATACTATGGTGATATGTTTCTCCCCCTTAATCAATACTTTCATCTTTTGCATAATAGATAGAACCTATAGATTATTGATTCATTCCCCCTTACATAATGATCCGTAAACCATATGTATGTAGTATGAAACTACTAAATAACTCTCCCCCTTTTTGTCAATAAAATTAACAAAGGTACGAAAATTGCGGGATAGAAATGAAATCAATCAAAAGATATGTCAAGTCTTAAGGAAGTTTTGAGATTCCACATTATAACATAGTTAAAATGCAACTCCTCATATCAACTTTTTTATATGATATCACATACTCCCTCCGTTTCAAAAAGACTGTCCTCTATTCCATTTTCGCCAGTTTCAAAATTGTGTCCAGCTTCTGTTTATAGTGATATTTTCCCAACAAACTCTCTAATATACTCTTAAATTTATATACTCATAAATTCATTTTCAAAGGTACCAAATTTAAAATATTAAAGATTTTTATATATAATTATGGAAATAAATATATCCTTATTTCCTTTTAAGAGAATATATATTTGGCTCCAAAAATTAAATTCCTTAAAAAGTTTATATTCCATAATTATTTAATCTCTGAAAATTAAATTCCCTGACAATTTTAGGTAGTTTTTGTTATTAGCATTTTTATTGAAATAAAATAAAATCCACAATCACGAGGTATATCCAAATTTGGTAACTAAATTGAGTATATTTGGTCTGGATTTTTAGGGTTTGGGACTAAATTTAGTAAAATACTAAATTTAATGGGGCGTAGTCTCAAGCTTAATATTTTGACAAAGTCAAAAAGAGCGTTTGACGTTGTTATCTTTTATAAAATGGAGGGAATATTAATAAATATAATCCCACTTTCCCAAACGATCTTAATACATCTAGGAAATTTGATTAACGTCTCACAAAGATACAAGCATCCATAATTTCAAATTCCCACGCCTAAGTTTGAGGCGTTTATTATACTTGCGCTCAATACTCGTTCAATATACATCCGTCGGAAAATTTTAGTCTACAATTAAGTTCACAAAAAAGCTTTTTTTGGCATTTAAGATTTGATCTTCCCCTCATTTGATGTCATTCCTAAGAGTGGTCAAGAAAATACTATAGTCTCCTTAATATTTTGACAAAGTCAAAGACAATCTTTTTTAAAATGGAGGGAATTTAATAAAAGAAAATTAAAAAGATACATTTGTCAAATTCCACAACCACACTCCCCACAAAGATATAACAATTAGCTCATTTAAGAACAAATTCCCAAGAGAACAACATGAGTGACCTTGATTTATAAAAGAAGGATTTGTTGGACATTAACAAATCACATGGATTTGTATCCGAAACTCGAATTAAAATAATCTCTACGCCAGTTACGGACAAAAAAAATATTTTTGAATCGATATGACTCAACATAAGAAAATCTTACGGAGTGTGTCAAGTTGTAACAAACACAAAAGTGTGATCAAAAGTAGATCAATACTGCGAGAAAATCAAAGAGTTTGTTCTATTCCCCATTTATAAATAAACATAATAGATTTAACTTTTGAGCATATATGAAATATTAGTTGTTTCACGAAAACGTAAAGGCACAAATAATTCATAAGACTTTTGCAATAATTAAACCAATAATGAATACATACTGCAAGTTCGTCTTCCAACAACTCTAGAATTTAAATAAATAAATCTAAAAACATGCAATATGAAAATCATTGGAAATAGCTATGTGTAATTACAATTTTTGCTATACCAAATCCTAGTTATGCTTCAAAATAAGAATAAATTCTTACAAGAAGTTTCCTAGTATTTAAAATATTTGAAGAATTCTTTATCATCTCCAAACTCTTTATTAATAAATGGCATAGGTTCATGAATGAAGGTGTTAGTTCCAGCAAACTTGGTAGGTTGTTGATTAACAAGAGCATCTTGTAGTTTGAGATATTTCAGTAGAATCTTCTTCGGTCCCTGCACCTCCTTCTTGGTTTTCTTATGTTTATCAAGAAGATTTTCAAACCTTTTCTGATTGGAGTAATCCGCTCTAGGTTTCTTCTGATTCTTCCTTTTCCTTTTAAGAGATGAGACAAAAAGAAAGGACATCTCTTCTTCTTTTTTGGTTGGATAAGAATCAACAACCATTGGAGCATAGGTTCCACGAGAAGATGTTGTGCTTGGAGCCTCCATGATTCGTGAGAATAAAATGGACTTGTGAAACACAAATATATATGGCTCCACAGGAAAAGCTTCTTGTGAAAATGATATGAGTCTTGAAGTAGAAGATATTTATTGGTAAGAAAAGGATTCGTTGCTCGGACTTTTATAAAGATTTGGTTTAAGATTAACTAAGAAAATGCTAATAAACACTAATTAAATTTGATTTTTGGTTTATCAAGGAGAGATGAATCTAGGGTTTTGGATTCCACTACTTCCAATATTTGTAAACTCAATAACAATTTCTTTGACAAATACTCCTACTTTACTTAAAACAATTTCGAACCCAATCTCATGCTTTGGAAGATATAACTTTACAAGCTCTTTTTATGACTCTCATCACTATTCTAAGGCCTAACTTTCCTTCGCTTATAAAAGATCGATAGCTAAACTACCCAAAACAAATATTAGGAAGCATACAAAGAAGAGCAAATTTTAGACAAATTAAAATCACAATATTGGAGCAAATTTGTCAAAGAAAATAATTACTAAAATTTACGCATCAAATAGCTTCTTCCAAAACCCTAGAAAAGAAATTTAGCTGCTCATGAATCCAAAATTGGAGAAAACTTGACTAATCATTGTATTAAAGATAATGGAAATTTGCTTACAACGATTTATGGTTGCTAAAGATGATCAACAAATAAAACTGCTCATCTACTTCAATTGCTAGAAGTCTCTCGCTCGGGAACATAGTACGATATAAGGCTTCTGTCGTGATATAATGACAGCTATTGCGACTGTCTCCAGCAGGTGTTTGTTCTTCGTGTTCTTGATCAATAGTAGCAGCAACAACTTTCTGTAACTTAGTGATTTCTCGATTTTAAGCCTATATTTCTTCTCCAAACTCTCCATTCGACCTCTTCTTCAACTCTGGCGATCTTTATATAGCTAACAGGACCACTGAATCTCTGTAAAACTCCAGAATATCCGTATTTTTTTCTCTCCAGTTTACGTGAATATTTTCTTTGTTTAGGTTCTTCACGCGTCTGCTGGCCATGTAACTCTCCTTTTTTCATTCTTACACGCTCTAAACACGTTTAAAACTTAAGTGGAACACCTAACAACTCGTGCCATCCTCATTTAAACTCGGGAAAGAAGAAGGAAGACCTGAGACTCCTGTTTGCATCAAATCCGCGTTGCAGCCCAAGTTTTTCGATTCTAACAACAGTAACAATCCTTTTTAGTCAAAATAGGATGTTCCACACCAATTTCAGCGATTTAATCTCCTTTAAACTCGTCCAAAATCTTCACTGTAAATCTCAAAAATAGCTCCAACCCTGATTTGCTTTAACCCATCAATCCAGCCCACTTTAGTCGAATTAAATACCCATATCAACCCCGTTTAGATAATTCCAGTTTATCCCTACGAAAATCTCAGATTGAATCTCACTACAACTTCCTGAAATCCAATCCTAATTTTGTTCTTCGCTACAAAATATTTCCCGCCAATTTTTCATTTTCAAATTGTTGAAGAAGGTCGCCCCTTATCCAGTATGGGGGTGCCTTTAGTATTTGGGGATGTATGTAGCAATCTTGGGGGTGTGAATTGCAAATTATGGGGTATAAGAAGTAAAAACTCATCTGGGTGCCGTTATCAACTCCTTCGGGTGCCTTTAACACATTTCTAGGGGTACCTTTATCCAAAGTTGAGGTGCCTTTATCACTTTTGAGTGCGCCTTTAGTAATTTTTCGAGCCGATTTCTCCAAAAATGTTTCTTTTCCAAAAAAACATACATATACACATATAAAACACCATAATAAGTACAAAATTGAGCACTAACAATATGTAGAATTGAGACATATTAGACACATAAATGCGTCTATCAAATACCCCCAAACTTATTATTTGCTAGTCCTCCAGCAAATATAATCTATAAAAAATCCTAACTCACTGTTGCAGGCATCGCGGTTGCACTTAGTGTGTGCAACAAGCCTTTAAACCCCTAGGTGGCCCTAGTGGCCGAGTTATAGTCTCGGGAGGGTTTACAAGAGGTGTACCCATAAAACCATTAATCCAGACCCTAGCTACCTATACAGAATTTAGGAACCACACTAAAGAACCTCCTTGGTTGGCATACTCTCATTGATTACAGGAGGAAGTACCCGGATACGAATCATATTCATATATATATATATATATATATATATATATATAAGTGATAAAGCTCTACTCAAATAGTCGCACTATGGACATCAATAATCGGAATCACACAAATCAGATAGAGATGGATAGTTTAAAACGATGTTGACTTAGGTGAACGGTGTTTCCCATATCTGTCTGAAGGCCACCGCCAAGATGAACCTATGAATCCTAATAGATTAATATACTGGTATGGACTAATATCAACACAGCTGACATATACAAGGGAACCAGCGGTCGACAATCTTAATTCTAGATCAACTCAGCTGGCATATACAAGGGAACCAGCGGCCGATTTTATTGAATAACAAACTTTTTTTTCTTTTTTCTTAACAACATGATTAGATCTTTCGGATCCAAGCATATGCTTCTTGTCAGTGGATTACATGGTAATTCCCATGGATCCTACGTTCCACGCTTGTTTAGGGACGGAGACAGGGAGAACACCCACATATTGCTATCCCAAGTTTTTTTTTTTTTTAATTTTTTTTTTAATTCCTTTTGGTCTGATTGGTCTAGTTTATTTATTATTTTTTAAGTAACTCAATAACTCTACTCCATCCCGGTAGTGGTACAATTCGATGTGTGGGCCCCACCAATCACTTAGAGAAACATATAAGTTTTCAAATAAAATAAAATAAAAACAGAACATAGTGTGATGATTCCATTCTAACACATGAACTATGTCTTTTATGAATAGATTCTGTTATTGGGTTCCTCAACTCCTACAACCAAGATGTTTCCATCCACTTAGATTGCTTAGTGTCATCCTGAATTGGCACAAATTTCTAGGCTCTGGAGTTTTATTATTTTATTTTATTTGTTTACTAATTAAAAGTTTTTCCCTCACCCCCAAACTTAAATCTAACATTGTCCTCAATGTTTCAAATTAAATTGCAATACCAAAAATATAAGTAACAAGAGGAATAAAGAGGTAAGTCAGAAAGATAGTACCTGGATGAAGCGTAGCAATCCTTTTTGGGGAACAAGAAAGAAATAAAAACAAAATTACACTATTGTACAACAAGAGTATGGGTTGCCTCCCATAAAGTGCTAAGTTTAATGTCTTCAGCCAAACCTCGATACCTGATTTCATTAATCCTGGTAGACAGGATCTTGCAGTTCAGCTTCTTCTATTGCTTGATTTGGTAACTCCAAAAACGGTTTCAACCGTTGACCATTAACCTTGAAAGTTTCTCCATTCTTCGGATTTTCAACTTCGACTGCTCCATGGGGAAAAACAATTTTGAAAAAGTATGGTCCAGACCACCGAGATCTTAATTTATCAGGGAAAAGATGTAAACTAGAATTGTAAAGGAGAACCTTTTGATATGGTTCAAATGTCTTTCGAATAATCGAATTATCATGAAAAAATTTAGTTTTCTCCTTGTAAATTTTCGCACTTTGGTAAGCATCATTACAAATTTCTTCTAACTCATTGAGTTGCAGTCTAAGGTAATCACCAGCAGTAGATAGGTCAAAGTTTAGCTTTTTAATGACCCAATAAGCTCGGTGTTCTAATTCTACATGCAAGTGGAAGGATTTACCGAAGAAAAATCTATACGGAGACATCCCTAATGGAGTCTTAAAAGAAGTTTGGTAAGCCCACAAAGCTTCTACTAAGCGCAAAGACCAATCCTTTCGGGTAGGGTTTACGGTCTTCTCTAATATCTGCTTGATTTGCCTATTAGATACTTCTACTTGGCCACAAGTTTATGGGTGGTAATGTGTAGAAACCTTATGGGTAATGGAGCATTTCTTCATGAGCGTCTCGAAAGACCAATTACAAAAATGGGAACCTTTATCACTAATATTGCTCTAGGCATACCAAATCGAGAAAAAATATTGTCTCTAACAAACTTTCACAACGTGGCGATCGTTTATCTTGGTAGCTATTGCTTCTACCCACTTAGACACATAGTCAACAACTAATAAGATGTAAAAGTTTCCATAGGAATTGACAAAAGGACCCATAAAATCTATACCCCACTGTTGATGGTGGATTTTCGACAAAGGTCAAAATTGTAAAATCGTGATATTGCATGTTTTTGACCCGGCTTCAGGAACGCATGTGACGATTCATGTTTTATGATGCATGAATAGTTTCACGAACTCTGACTGAGTGAGTATTCCTCTCAGAGCCATGATGAATATGATTCTCGAAAGGCCTCCCACTAGCTGAGCGTTCGATGCTACGCATTTCATTGTGCCCTCTATGTAGAAGAATGATTGGGCGGTCCTCTGGACATAATTATTTATGAGAGGGCTTAACGCCTTCAGGATGTCGGCGATACTCGATGTTCCCTGACTACACAGAGAGACCCCCCTCTACATAGAAGAACGATTGGGCGGTTCTCTGGACATAATTATTTGTTGGAGGGCTTAACTCCTTGAGGACGTCGGCGATACTCATTGTTCCCTGACTATGTAGAGAGACCGTGTATAGAATCAGGCGGCTCTCTGGGCATAATTGTTTGCTGGAGGGCTAAACGCCTTCAGGACACCAACGTTGCACGTTGTTTCCTGACTATGCACTCTTCAGAACGAGTATGATGCTTCAACTATCTCATATCTCGATTCTACAATAGATTAATTCTACCGTGACATTCACCGACTAAATTCCTAGAAAATAATCTATTTATATCATTACTCCGTTCCATGGCTGATCCCCAGCCGATTCCATGGATTAGTAATAGATAACCATCTTATCTTATTACTCAATTCTTGAATTCCCCGGATTCATGGATTAGTGATAGATACACAATTCATTTTATTACTCTGTTTCATGAATCATTCTCCGCTGAATTTCATGAATTGGTAATAAATATCCAAATCGGGCATCTGGACTATCACCGAGTAAGCCCCAATAAAATGGTGCAAGTGTACTCAACGATGATACATGAACGAGCACCCAAATGCACGAACGAGCATTCGAAAATATGGACAAACGAGGATTCCTACACAAAACAGGAGAGAGAAAATAATTTAAAAAAAAAAGGCCTCCTAGGGACCGGTCCCACCAGCCGGCCGGTCCCCCACGCCTCTTCCTTTATTTTTTTCTTATTTTATTTATTTTCATGAGCTCATGAAAACTCCTTCATTCAAGAGACTTTCCTTGTTTGAGCAAAACTCGCGGTTACTCCATATTTTCACGGTTTCATGAAAAATAATAAAAATAGGGAAAGGTGTTGCGGGATCGGGCTACCTAGCCGGCCAGCCATGCCCTAACCGTGGCCGTGGCCGGTCCCACACCTTGCAATCCCTTGTTTTCATAATTATTATTTCCCTCATCTCATGAAACTCCTTCGTTTGAGCAAAAAATCCCGGTTTCTTCATATTTTCTCAAATATTGCTCAAACCATCAAAAAGCCAAAAGTCAAATGGTCACATGACCGACTAGGCTATTCACGAAAAATATTAAAATATTATTATTTTAATATTCTCAAAATATTGATCAAACGAGCAAAGTTCTACTTGCTCATTCGAGCAAAATCAAGAATTTCAGTCAAAGATCGAACTCTTCTGAAAATCCAAGATATTGCTCAAACGCACACCAGAAAATATCAAAACTCTCAGGACTGAGACACAGACATTAGGGTGACACGGGCATGCCTCCTTGACCGACTGATTGGTTGTCAGACGACACAAAAATAAATTACACTTTCTTACTACTCAAAATATAAATATAGCAAGGGCAAGAAAAGATCGTTCCCACAGAGAGGTCTAGGTTGTCAAATTGTTTCGGTATCTTATAAGTAACACGGGGGATTTTCTGATTGTGTAAATAAAAATAAACAAAAAACAAAACAATAAAAAGTAAACACGCAAATCAAGGATGAGAAAGTATTGGTCATGGATTTCGTCTTCAATCACAAACATGTTTTCAACACAATACTAGAATTGATATTTTAATCTCAACTTTTATCAAAGGCCCTAGAATACCTTGATCGCAAGAATATCCCGCTAATCTCCTCTTGTCATCAACAAACACATTAAAAGATGCGAATATGAATTCTATCTAAAAGAACAACCTAACGTGTAAAAGAACTAATCAAGTTTAATTCCCTAGATGCATTAAGTTCTATGAAATCAGGCCAATCAAAGCAATCGAACGTGTAAAAGCACTAATCCGATTTAACAAAGGTTATGGTTCACATATGATCATAAGAATATATCACTACAAACTATAATCATAATTATGCTACTTCAAATCAGGAATTATCACTTTTGCGTATAATAACCCTAATCTAGCAAAAGACATGCATGTGAGTTCTACCAATTTGCAACTTGACAAAACAAACATTCAATCATATGAGATTATTAATGGTGAATCATAAACGATAATATGAGAGAAAACTAATTTATTGAGCAAAAACTCATGTTTGGAAATCCAACTAATCCATAACCAAAATAAAACTCTAGCTCATATTCATGGAGTTCATAACAAGAAGAAAGAGAAAAGGTTTCATGTTTTTAAACCCTAGAACAAGAGTAGAGGCAAAAGATATAAGATAAAGATATATCTCGATTAGGTAAAAGTCTTCTCTTTTTATATGTTTCTCAATTTCCATAAAGGATACTCCTTCCAATATTAGGTCTTCTCAAAACCCATCTCCAAGTGGTCCACCAAGCCCATGTGTGAGAAAAAGCCCATGTAAAATTATGTCCAAAATTTGTCGCCGGAAAATTGGGATTATGGCCGGAACTTGGCCAGAAAAGTCGCCGGCAGACATCTCAGGTGACCGGCAAAGTCAACCCGGTCACCGGTCAAACTAGTCAACTCGGTCGGTTTACTGAGTCAGGGCCGAATGATTGGGTCAACTCGGTCAGTACCGAGTTAGATGGAGTCAGATGAGTCAGGTCTGAGTAGCCTGACTGGGCTTGGCATGAGCCAGTGCAGGCCTAAGCTTCTGCTGCACTATTATTGTGCTTTTTTATTTAAACTCCAGCCATGATGGCCCTGTATGTTGCATCTTTACCAGCCTACACTTCAGCTGTAACTTGTATCTTCTCAGCTTCAAACTCCACTCTCTCTTGCTAAAACCATTCAATCACACACCAAACCAAACTCGCACTGCAATACCACCGCCCGCTCCAACCCATAGCACCAACCTCGGTTAGACAATACACAACACATTTAGCTTTTGCTGCAATCTTTGCTCGACTCCAAACCCGCAACCAAGCATGCCTCTCTATCACAAACAAATACCTCGCCATCAACTTGCACAATAGTACCAAGACTGCTGCAAGACTTCAACTCGCAGCTTATCATTGCAAAGACAATATGCAAAGACAACCTCATTGATACACACCATCGAGCCTTAGCCATTCTATTCCCGCGATGTGCTCTGTAATTGCATCGTCACTGCTCGCACTGGTCTCCACTGAATCCCTGCAACCCCATGGCATCTCTTGTCCAACTGCAATTGCTTCAACTCTTCTTTCTTGTACCACCTGAGCCGCACAACCATCCATCCATTACTGTAATTCTGGAGGAGCTGCAACCAAATCAAACATCACACCCACACACTCAAACATCCACCATCTTCTTCCCTGTAACATACAAATCACCACCAACAGCTCTTGCCTGCAATGAGCTCAAGCCATCGGAACTACGACTGCATCAGAGCCACGGCATCACACACAACAAAGATCGCTTAAACCCCATCACCGCACCTGTACCACATTCCATACATATGCAATTTCTCATGAACACCATCTCTCATCTTGTTTCTTTTCCGAGAAGGTTTGCACCATCATCTCACCGGGCAAAACAACACCACACAAAGACCACCATCCAATTATAACTCCACCGCTATATTGCACAACCGCACCAGCCATTGCCTCGCCTCATTTCAACCACCTACCATCGACCAACATCCTTCGCCATCTAAACCAATTCAAACTTGTAATCTCCTCAAATCTCGAAGCGACATCTCGCCTCTTCTATCTTTACAAACCCTCAACAAAATTCCTCCATGGCACACCACCGAGATCTTCTTTTCCCCGCAATTCACAAGACCCACATCACTATAACTTCGATTGAGGCTCAAATACGAGATAACCCATCCTTCAATAGCAAGGATTCATCAATTCCTTCTTCACATTCACTTCAAACACTAGCTCTTCAATCGACATCATTTCGAGCATCGAACTTGAATCGAGTAATACCCATTCGTTATCGTGGGCCACCTTCAACCTTCCTCTTTATTTCAACCATCAAAATAACTCAAACCCCAACTCTTTCTTCTCGATTCTTGCTTGCCTCAAAACCCTAATCAATTTCCATTGTCGAACCTCAATTTCACCAGCAGCAACCAGTTATTCTTCCAATAACGCCATCTCTGATCCATACACAGACTAACAATCAACCTATCTTCAATTTCATAACAGACTCCCAATTTCCTTCTTACTCTTCAATCAAATCACCATCTGCAATATCTTCTCTGTGTCTTCATCACGGCCATTAGCACCAGAACTCATTTTCCATTTCAGGCCTCAGTGATTTCCCGATTGATTCTTAACAGCAGCAACGAGATCTACTCTCTAATTTTGATCTTCTCACTCAATTCCTCGAACTATTTCTCGGAAGCATTAGCAACAGCTACCTCCATTTCGGTGTAATGAAAGAAAATGATTGAGAAGATTACTCTTCTCGATTTAGGGCTGGATAGTTTGGGATTGGATAGTTACACGTACCCCAGTGATAGGGACCACCCCACTCATTAGATAAGGGATACCCTGAATGATCAGCTGGCCTGTCTTTAGTGTTCTTCCACATAGAGGTGCCCCTTAACCGTGACTCGGCTCCAGATGATGTTCGCCCATGAAATGATAATTTGCCCTTTTTACTCTAATTGGGTGATTTCTCCATCTTTTCGTCCGTGCGACTCCAGAGTACCTAATAACTCAAAAACACACGTAAAGTACATAATTCACCATAAAAATAGCAAAGAAAGTGTAACTACTAGATAGTAAATTAGGTGTTTTAGACATCTATCAGATTCCCCCACACTTAGACTTTGCTAGTCCTCGAGCAAATCAAACAAAACAATTCTAAAGAGTACATACAACTCTGTGTCGTCGAGGCTACGGTCACTTTTAGTATAAATAACAAGCCTTTAAACCCCTAGGTGTCCCTAGTGGACGAGTTATAGTCTCGTGAGGGTTTACTAGAGATATACCCACAAAACCTACTTTGCCAACTTACTAGTTCTCCGTAATGATAGCATCCAACGCGCTAAAAAGACATAGAGATTCTGCACACTAGTCATAAGAAGTTAGACACATAAATGAACACAATCTCATCCTTAAAAGTTGAGAGAGAAATAACCATCCCTTTTCGAAAGAAATTCGGGTTCGGAGTGATCAAAAGTCTCGACTCTGCCTCACAAGAAAGGGTTTTATGAAGTTGCTCTCAATAATAAACAACTTTTCTATGGGTCACACATGTGTCCAGGTAGGAATGAAGAGAGAATCCTGCGACACGTTGAATGGTAGGAAGGTAGAAACCCTCCGAGTTGTTTTGAAAACCCACATCTTTTATTCATTTTTGAAAACCCATTTTTCTGACGATCTCTACGAAAGGAAATCAACCACTTAACGAAGGTGGGAATATGCTTACTTACCTCGTTATCCGTTCGGCGTGCAGCTAGCACCACTCTCACAGCATCCATAGAAACGTCTTCGGTCTTCAATCGGTGTCTTCATCTTCGTCTTCGGTCTTCAACTCTTGATGATAACTCTTGAACTTCGTAGAATCTTGACAATGTAATTCTTTCCCTCAAATTCCTTGTTGCTTGAAACTTCATTATAGATATTTCTTCTTCCATTGGCTTTATTGAAAGAATACAAAACTAAAAACGAACTATACAAACCCAATATATATATATATATATATATTTTTTCCTTTTTTTTTTCTTTTTCTTTTTTTTTTCTTTTTCTCTTTTTTTTCTCTTTTTTTTTTTTTCTTTTTTTTTTATAGAAATAAGAAATAAAACAAATACAAAATAATAAAAACTATTAACAAACCTAAAAATTTTCTCTTGTCTTTTTTTTTTCTAATTTTCGTATTTTTTTTTTTTTTTTTTAAGACAAGAGAAAAATAAAATACAAATAAGATAAAATAAAAACGTAAGTACAAAGGCCATGGTGTAAGTACTTTACCGCTTGATTCTTCACAACTTGTATGTCTTGATATCATAAACTTCTCGAACTCTCATCTTTATAATCTTCGCTCTTATACAATAGTCTTCAACTTGTAAAAATTCTGCTCCTTGTCTTGTTGTTTTACTTGATTCTGAAATCTGCTCATTTCTGTATTGTTGCTTGTAAACCTTGAACGTCTTCAACTTTCCTTCGAATTTGTGATGCTCCCCTTGTTGATGATGATGGTGTTTTTATGGACCTGTTGGTGTAGAGAGAGATAAGTGGATGGTGCTAACTGCGAACAAGATTACAAGTGGTATGTAAGTTAGCAATTCGATGTCACCATCATGGTTGATAAAAAATAGCACTCAAGAGATCAAAATAGTGCTTCTATGGTGGGAGGTTGGGCAGCTCACCATTCTTCCCGGAGTTTACGTACGGTGACACACACTCTAAAAGCACAAATTTAGACAGGTACAAAGAATTGAAGGTTGGTGCCTCACATTATGTAACATGGGTAGTCTCCACTATAGGGGATCACTACTCTAATACCGAATTCAGTCTGCACCTTATTTGCCACTGGGATGGTTAAATCCAACTTTAACTCTCATACAATTAAGAAACCCGATCATGTTCTCTGTCATCTCTAAGTTCAGTCACTCTTATGAGATTCTCGATGTAATCTTAGCGACATGTATACTATGTGACTCTAAACTAACTACAAGTTGGAGTTTTTATTCAAATATATACAAAAAAATTGAAAATTTTGACTCAAATGGCTAAAAACTCTATATGCAAAAGACTCCCCCACACTTAAACTTCACATTGTCCTCAATGTGTAAAACCGAAAATTCTGAATTCTGACGTAACAACAGATAAAACGCAAATAATGTACAAATTGGTAAGGAATTTGGAAAAACTCCATTTCACAAAAGTTGTTCATCTACGTGTTTTATATATAGTGTCTAAAGGGCACAGTGTTTCGATAAACGGTCTGACAGTTATGGGCTCTGGACTGAACTACGTGCAGTCTGAATTTTTCTGACGAAAAGGTATTCGTCATAATTCTCTTCTAAGATAGATTCCGGACTCAATGAAATTAAACATGGGGATGCAAATATCATATGAAAACTATAAAAATAAATAAATAAAAGGGTTTAAGATACAAAACCTATGGGTTGCCTCCCATTTAGCGCTTGGTTTAAAGTCGTCAGCCCGACTCTTTTGTTATCGTCCATATACCAACAATCTGAAAAGTTGGGGATCCTTCCATGTAACCTGTTTTGCAAACACTAGCTTCACACAAATATTAGTAATATAAAACAGAAATGAAGCTATGAACCGAAAAAAGCTTCCCCCACACTTATTCTTGTCCACACTTGGAAGTGTATAAAGAATATAAAAGTCGGGGACTACCACGGTTTCTTGTTTCAAAAACTGCATAGTATGAGAATCAAGTATCTCTAATGGCGGAAAACGAGAAATAAAGTCATTCAACAATACTCCCGAAGCACATACATTCAAACCAATAAGAGGTAAAGGAGAAGAAACAATAGGCAACGGGTTAGACAAACCTTGCACAATCTCTCGTATTACGGAATCCTCTTCATCCTTGAAAAACTCAAGTGAATAATTCACCTCATCTATATCATGGTCCTCTATCAAACTTTGTAACCATTCTTCATCCGTTTCTGCCTTAACCAAAGTTTCGACATAAACATCATCATTACAATCATATGCAAGCTCAATTGGGTCTTCCACAATAGTGGTCATAACGGTCTCATTCTCAACACACTCCTTTTTGTTGTAAGGCACATACTCTTTTGCGAATCCAAATTTTATTATAAGAAACTTTTTTAGAACACTCGAAAATGCATCATCCTCAAGCTCCACCCTTTGAATAGGCTCTTGATCATTATTAAGATCAATGCTCGAGTAATCTACACAAGTGTCATCATATTCCTCTTCGTCTTCATCTTGATCCCAAAAAGACTCCATTGTACACTCCTCGGGGATGTCACCATGAGTTGTTTCAAGCAATGTAGCATAATCACCGTCACTATCATAGTCAACATAAGATTGGTCCTCACTGAATTTAGTGTTGCTAATCTCGAACTCATCCTTTTGAATAGGTGAATGATCATTATTACGATCAAGAGTTGAGTTAACTACACAATTATCAACGAAAGTGCCCAAGGATTTGCCTTTTTCAACATTAGCATCAATCAAATATTCATCACAAACCATATGCACATTAGAATTATCCATATCTTCCTTGCATTGATCAATGCCTCTTCGCAAGCTAGCAATACCTTCACGAAGTTCTTGGAGTTGCTCGTCTGTAGTCTCTTTTGCTTTTTGAAATTCTTCTTGTAAAAAGTTGGAAACTTTGTCTATAAAGTTAGAGACTTTTTGTTCACGAGCATAAGAATCCTCCCATCCTTGTGGTTGTTCACACACATAGCCGCCATAAGGTTGTTGAGGAAAACCACAAGGTTCCATGGAATATTGGTCATAACCAATGAATTGGTTTTGATTATACCCCTGGAATTGGTAGTCGTCATATTGTTGAGATTGTTGAAAACCGTATCCATTCATGTAATATGCTCCTTCCATGAGAAACAAGCACCTGAAATAAAATTCTCAAACCAAGGTTAAAACCCAGAAAATAAGAAAAATAAAACAAAAAGTAAAAACAAAAATAAAAAACCAAAAACAATTGACAACCGCTGCCTCCCCGGCAACGGCGCCAAAATTTGATCGGTTGTCAGCCGACACAAAAATAAATTACACTTTCTTACTACTCAAAATATAAATATAGCAAGGGCAAGAAAGGATCGTCCCCACAGAGAGGTCTAGGTTGTCAAATTGTTTCGGTATCTTATAAGTAACACGGGGGATTTTCTGATTGTGTAAATAAAAATAAACAAAAAGCAAAACAATAAAAAGTAAACACGCAAATCAAGGATGAGAAAGTATTGGTCATGGATTTCGTCTTCAGTCACAAACATGTTTTCAACAGAATAACTAGAATTGATATTTTAATCTCAACTTTTATCAAAGGCCCTAGAATACCTTGATCGCAAGAATATCCCGCTAATCTCCTCTTGTCATCAACAAACACATTAAAAGATGCGAATATGAATTCTATCTAAAAGAACAACCTAACGTGTAAAAGCACTAATCAAGTTTAATTCCCTAGATGCACTAAGTTCTATAAAATCAGGCCAATCAAAGCAATCGAACGTGTAAAAGCACTAATCCGATTTAACAAAGGTTATGGTTCACATATGATCATAAGAATATATCACTACAAACTATAATCATAATTATGCTACTTCAAATCAGGAATTATCACTTTTGCGTATAATAACCCTAATCTAGCAAAAGACATGCATGTGAGTTCTACCAATTTGCAACTTGACAAAACAAACATTCAATCATATGAGATTATTAATGGTGAATCATAAACGATAATATGAGAGAAAACTAATTTATTGAGCAAAAACTCATGTTTGGAAATCCAACTAATCCATAACCAAAAGAAAACTCTAGCTCATATTCATGGAGTTCATAACAAGAAGAAAGAGAAAAGGTTTCATGTTTTTAAACCCTAGAACAAGAGTAGAGGCAAAAGATATAAGATAAAGATATATCTCGATTAGGTAAAAGTCTTCTCTTTTTATATGTTTCTCAATTTCCATAAAGGATACTCCTTCCAATATTAGGTCTTCTCAAAACCCATCTCCAAGTGGTCCACCAAGCCCATGTGTGAGAAAAAACCCATGTAAAATTATGTCCAAAATTCGTCGCCGGAAAATTGGGATTATGGCCGGAACTTGGCCGGAAAAGTCGCCGACAGACATCTCAGGTGACCGGCAAAGTCAACCCGGTCACCGGTCAAACTAGTCAACTCGGTCGGTTTACTGAGTCAGGGCCGAATCATTGAGTCAACTCGGTCAGTACCGAGTTAGATGGAGTCAGATGAGTCGGTCCGAGAGTAGCCCGACCGGCTTGGCATGAGCTAGTGCAGGCCTAAGCTTCTGCTGCACTATCATTGTGCTTCACTATTTAAACTCCAGCCATGATGGCCCCGTATGTTACATCTTTACCAGCCTACACTTCAGCTGTAACTTGTATCTTCTCAGCTTCCAACTCCACTCTCTCTTGCTAAAACCATTCAATCACACACCAAACCAAACTGCAGCTGCAATACCACTGCCTGCTCCAACCCATAGCACCAGCCTCAGTTAGACAATACACAACACATTTAGCTTTTGCTGCAATCTTTGCTCAGCTCCAAACCTGCAACCAAGCATGCCTCTCTATCACAGCCGCAATACCTCTTCATCAACTTGCACAACAAAGACCAAGACTTGCAAAGACTTCAACTCTGCAGCTTTCATTGCAGCACAATCTGCAGCACAGCCTCATTGACACACACCATCAGAGCCTTAGCCATTCTATTCCCGCGATGTGCTCTGTAATTGCATCAGTGCCTGCACCTGGTCTCCACTGAATCCCTGCAACCCCATGGCATCTCTTGTCCAACTTCAATTGCTTCAACTCTTCTTTCTTGTACCACCTGAGCCGCACAACCATCCATCCATTACTGTAATTCTGGAGCAGCTGCAACCAAATCAAACAGCACACCCACACACTCAAACATCCACCATCTTCTTCCATGTAACATACAAATCACCACCAACAGCTCTTGCCTGCAATGAGCTCAAGCCATCGGAACTGCGACTGCATCAGAGCCACGGCATCACACACAACAGCATCAGTTAAACCCCATCACCTGCACCTGTACCACATTCCATACATATGCAATTTCTCATGAATACCAGCTCTCATCTTGTTTCTTTTCCAGAAGCTTTGCACCATCATCTCACTGGCAGCAACACCACACAACACCACCATCCAATTATAACTCCACCTGTTATATTGCACAACTGCACCAGCCATTGCCTCAGTCATTTCAACCACCTACCATCAGACCAACATCCTTCTGCCATCTAAACCAATTCAAACTTGTAATCTCCTCAAATCTCAGAAGCAGCATCTCAGTCTTCTATCTTTACAAACCCTCAACAGAAATTCCTCCATGGCACACCACTGAGATCTTCTTTTCCCCTGCAATTCACAAGACCCACATCACTATAACTTCGATTGAGGCTCAAATACGAGATAACCCATCCTTCAATAGCAAGGATTCATCAATTCCTTCTTCACATTCACTCCAAACACTAGCTCTTGATCGACATCATTTCGAGCATCGAAACTTGAATCTGAGTAATACCCATTCGTTATCGTGGCCACCTTCAACCTTCCTCTTTATTTCAACCATCAAATAACTCAAACCCCAACTCTTTCTTCTCTCGATTCTTGCTTGCCTCAAAACCCTAATCAATTTCCATCATCGAACCTCAATTTCACCAAAGAAGAACCGGTTATTCTTCCAATAACGCCATCTCTGATCCATACACAAACTAACAATCAACCTATCTTCAATTTCATAACAGACTCCCAATTTCCTTCTTACTCTTCAATCAACTCACCATCTGCAATATCTTCTCTGTGTCTTCATCACGGCCATTAGCACCAGAACTCATTTTCCATTTCAGGCCTCAGTGATTTCCCGATTGATTCTTAACAGCAGCAACGAGATCTACTCTCTAATTTTGATCTTCTCACTCAATTCCTCGATCTATTTCTCGGAAGTATTAATGTATGTGAGCTACCTCCATTTCGGGTGTAATGAAAGAAAATGATTGAGAAGATTACTCTTCTCGATTTAGGGCTGGATAGTTTGGGATTGGATAGTTACATGTACCCCAGTGATAGGGACCACCCCACTCATTAGATAAGGGATACCCTGAATGATCAGCTGGCATGTCTTTAGTGTTCTTCCACATAGAGGTGCCCCTTAACCGTGACTCGGCTCCAGATGATGTTCGCCCATGAAATGATAATTTGCCCTTTTTACTCTAATTGGGTGATTTCTCCATCTTTTCGTCCGTGCGACTCCAGAGTACCTAATAACTCAAAAACACGCGTAAAGTACATAATTCACCAGAAAAATAGCAAAGAAAGCGTAACTACTAGATAGTAAATTAGGTGTTTTAGACACCTATCACCGACCAAGGCCGGCCCTAAGGCTTGCAAGGAGACGGTCCCACATATTTTTATAATTTTGACCTAATTTTCTCAATTGCTCATATTGGGTTCAAACTTTTTCCAACCAACTTGGAATTTGCTCAAACGACCATCAGCTTGTCCCATGACCACCAAGGGCCGGTCTCATGCTCCCTTGGTCGGTCCCTCACTTCTCCATAATTAGGTTTCATCACCTAATGCTCAGACCAGCACTATTCTAATAAATGATTAAACCAGTATTTAATCATCCTTTCACCAACCAGTAACCAAAGGACTTTGGTGCACGCTCACTTGAGCACTTGGGCGTTACATGGTCGTCCATCATCCCATGTAGCCGCCCGCTCCTTCACTCAGTGGCCTATTTTCAATAAGTCGATGAACAATTGATCAAAATTAGGGTTTCGAACAAATGCTCTGCAAATCATGGTTTCGAGCAATTTCAAACACTAATGAATTTATGATTGACCTAGCAATCAACATCTGGATTAATTATATAATATTTGGTAGTCTACCAATATTTTATAGGGTCACGTTACCAATAAATAATTCTTCGAATTGAGCAATACTTGCTCAGTTGCTCGAATATTGATCCAACTATCAATATTCAGTAATTCGTCGAATTGAGCAATACTTGATCAGTTGCTCGAATATTGATCCAACTATCAATATTCAGTAATTCGTCAAATTGATCAATACTTGCTCAGTTGCTCGAATATAGATTCAACTATCAATATTCAGTAATTCGTCGAATTGAGCAATACTTGCTCAGTTGCTTGAATATTGATCCAACTATCAATATTCAGTAATTCATCGAATTGACCAATACTTGCTCAGTTGCTCGAATATTGATCCAACTATCAATATTCAGTAATTCGTCGAATTGAGCAATACATGCTCAGTTGCTCGAATATTGATCTAACTATCAATATTCTGCCAAATATTACTCAATATTCAACAATTCGTCAAATTTACAATATTTGCTCAGACGAGCAATATTAACACCATTTAATTCATGAATCACTGAGCATTCGTCAATCATGCTCAATTCAACAAAACCTAGACTCACTGTCTAATCAAGTCAAAAACTGACTAATCAAATACACGTCTGCTTTGCAGACTCCACGTTTGTGAGACATCAATCACGTCACATGGGGGATATCAATTAGGGCTTTGGTCTGGCGGCCTACAGCACGTGTGTTCATCCACGATGAGAAATGTGAGTAAGTCGTGCAAACGGTTGAGGGAGTTAGCAAAGTAGTGGGTGGACGATCAACCAAGTCTCCCCACGACATGGAACTGATTTTACTACGATCTCCCACTTTCCCACTCTTTCACTCAAGAAACCGTCACATTTACTGGGATCAAGGTGTTTATTATTTTGACAATATAAATGAGTATGAAATCGATGACTGAACAACAACATTCGTTTTCACAATAATTCTCGATTGAAACTTATTTCCACGAACTCAGCAGTTTATCAATTTGCAGAAACCCACAAACACATCCACAATCCTTGATCATCATTGATCCCACACAATTCTCAGCTTCCCTCCTACAGATCAACCCATCTCCCTCTTTGTGACCGAATTGACTCTGGAACGACCATTGACTTGGTTTAGGCCGGAGTCCTACAGATTGATCTCTCGAACTCAAAACACTCTCGTGCAGTGCATCTGTGTGAGGTTAAGCAGTTTGCTCGGTTGAGGAGTCTCGCCTGAACCGTCGTCTCTTCACTTTCCTAAAAAACTGGCAAATCGTTTTCCCCCATTTACACCCACATATCAAATATTTCTATCATTAGTATATGACTAAGTGGCATCATATTACGTCGGGTCATCTTGCCTAACTTCTGACATCTCTCATAACTTAGACAAAATAGGTGGGAGTCCTTAAACAGTGTTGGCCAATAAAGACCAAATTGTAAAACCTTTGCAGCTGTTTTCTTAGAACTAAAGTGACCCCCACAAGCTCCAGAATGACAAAAAGTCAAAACACTAGAGATTTTGTTGTCAGGAATACAACGACGGATGATCCGATCAGGGAAGTATTTGAATAAGTACGGATCATCCCAGAAAAAATATTTAATCTCAGACAAGAATTTAACCCTATCCTGTTTAGACCAATGGTCGGGCATTTGACCAGTTACCAAATAATTGACAATGTCAGTAAACCAGGGTAACAAAGAGATGGAAAATAATTGTTTGTCAGGAAATGTGTCAAGGATCGGTTTCTCGTCATCTCTAGTTACATCAAGGATACGGGATAAATGGCCAGCTACTATATTTTTAGACCCTTTCTTCTCACGAATATCTAGAGTAAATTCTTGGAACAACAATACCCATCTGATCAGTCGAGGTTTTGAGTCCTTTTTGGAAATGAGATATTTGAGTACTGCATGATCAGAGTCAACTATGACCTTAGACCCTAGAAGATATGATCGAAATTTCTCCAAAGAAAAACTGATGGATAACATTTCTTTCTCGGTAGTGGTGTAGTTTAACTGGGCATCGTTTAGGGTCCTAATAGCATAATAAATCACACTAGGTGCTTTATGATGTCGTTGGCCAAGGACAACACCAACCGCATAATCGGACGCATCACACATGAGTTCAAATGGGAGGTTCCAATCGGGTGGTTGGATGATAGGGGCAGAAGTCAATAATGAATTAAAGTTATCAAAAGCTGTAACACAGGTTTCATCAAATACAAATGCAGCATCTTTAGCAAGTAGGCTCGACAGAGGTAAGGAAATCTTGTTAAAGCACTACACCATTTTTAGGAATTAGCAACGGAGCCTGGACGTTGCTGACCGGGGTCGCAACGGCAGGTTGACGTTTCAAAACACGGTGTTGCAGTTTTTCGCAATGGCATAAGCTCCGTTGCGATTCTTGGTCAGCAACGGAGATTCGCAACGTACCGTGCCGTTGCGACTTTGCTTATTCGTAACCAAGGTCTGTCGTTGCTAAGATGTTTCTAATTACAGAATACCCTTACCCTAACTATGGTTCTGTTCTAATTTATTGGTTCTGGTTCTAATTTAGCAACAAACATCGACGTTGCTAAGCTTTTGCAACGAGAAAAAAAAGGTCGTGTCTTTATTGACCGGTCAAAATCCATTCCCCCACATTTACCCCACTGCAGCTACCCGGTTCCATTGGCTAAAAGTAATCAAAAACAAATTATGGTATATATACTCAACTTGAGTAATTTATATTACATTCTGCAATTGTAGATTACATACCTTAAATCCTTAATCACCTACACTCGGACCCAAAGAGTCCCATGGCGCTTTATAAAGCCAAATTGAGACGCTCATTACAACAGCGGATTCCCACTAAATCAACAGAGAGCAAAAGTAAAATCAGCTTACTATGCCAGCAGCTTGATGATTTGTATTACCCCCGCTGCAAGTGGAAGAGTTTTAGTTCCATCTGGTCCACCATTTGGATCAGCACCTGCATACACAGATGAATTTATCTTTTACAAGAACAAGTTATATAGGGTATATTTACAAACCCAAAAGCGGCATAGTAAACATATTGAGGCACCCAACAACCACATGCATGTATGATAAAAACACCACACTCCCTAGAGACTCTCTCAAATGAAATGGAACCAAGAGAAACATGGAAAGTTCCTTAATTTAAATCTGAATTCAACAAAAAGAAATTTCATCTGCATGGATAGAAGAGAAGAAAATTCACATAAAAATTTCAAAAGTAATGGCTTGAGTTATACATCTAGTCTACATAGATGTTGCTAAAGTCAAACAAGAATGTAGAAAAATATTTCTACCTTCAGTAATAGATCCGCCCATTGCCAAGATTGGGAATAAATAGATGCTAGAGAGTTGAGTTAACGTATCATGGAAGACCAAATTTGGCTGCAAAGATAAACAGATTGTAGATTTAGTGACCCCATTGCTTAAAGAAAAAAATAGGAGAAACTGTGGAAGTAAAAGGAATGATCCTACGTTATTATGATTTCCACGTAACAAATATGTATGTATAGAGGAGGTGTATTACGATCACTCTAGCACTCTAACAAGAAAGCTGAAAAGCAAAAACCTGCAAAGCAACATTAGGCAGAGATTCAACTCAAAACGATAGGAAACATACGCTTTCAGTAATATCAAAAGAGCTACTGGACAATGTAACTTGTAAATAGGATTTAGGTTTAAATAGTTCTAACTCAGAACTAAAAACAAACATATGTCATGATCTAGCAGTAACTTCTACTCACTTTGGCACCATGATCCAGAAGAATTTTAACAGTATCGTGATCGCCAACAGTGGCAGCATATTATAGCGGGGAGAAAACCATTCGTAACATCCACATTAATATCTGAAAGCAACAAGGATATGGCATCTTTATGCCCTGAAGCAGGATAAAATAAAAAGGCCTCATTTAGGTTACTCCAAAATGTCAGAATAACAAATTTGGCAAGTTATCAATCATTGGAATGCAACCTACCTTTCACAGTAGCATGATGCGAAGGAGTACAATACCCATTTCAAGGATATTCCACAGCAGCCAAGCGCCTTACTATAACTGCAGGGGTAGGGGATTTTAACCTGTGAAACACCCACAAATTGCATAATTAAACACACACGTAATTAACGACAATTATGACTAATGAATCTAAAACACCCAGCTAAATATTTAACGCAGAAATGTTCAACTCATCCACATTCCATACTTGAGGATTTGTTGTTTTGAAATAAAGTAACTAAAATGGAAAACCAAATTCAATAAATATAATTAAGAAGAATAACAACAATAAGAAGAATACAAATTTAAATAAAAACCCCCAATTACTTAATACCTGAATTACCTTTGAATTTTTCTCTCTTCAATCCAGTACTTGAGAACTTCAACACTCCTCCCAAGGCCATCCACCGAGACATCAAGGGATAGGGTTTTGAGAGAGTTTTAATATTGGACCCGAGATAAGGCCATCCACCGAGACATCAAATTGGAGGCAACCAGGTATAGTAACTTAGAAAAGTAGAATTACCCTTAAAAGTAAAAGGATTTGTCCTTTTGTAAAAGCAATAATATTGTCATGTTAATCTCGTTAACAACCTTGGCAGAAGCTTCATGTACTTTTGCCTCTTTTTCTGTGCTAGTACCGTGCTCTCTATCTGATATTAATGATGTTCTTCGTCAACTTGCTCGTGAAGCTGGTTGGTTTATCTACCACCGAGTGTAGGTAATTTATACTACATTCTGCAAATAATCATACCTTAAAGAGGAAAATGAAGAGCCTTGCCTGGTTTGTAATCTGCAAAGTATGACAAAAAGAAAACATGTGAATTCAGTGTGATCCCATACAAGCAAGCTAAAAATACAGTCACTGATTTACATCCCTGTAAGAGAACCAATCCATCTAAATATGATGGAGAACAAGCTTTATCTCCAAATCCATATGCTCTCCTAAAACCCGGAGCGAAACATAACACCTTAGCAACTATTTGAATTTGACACAGAGCTGTATTGTAACAAAATTGATCCATCCAACAAGGACACTGAAGAAGCTCCCAACCGAAATCCAAAGGGCTTTATTGAAACCCAGAGACAGTTCCAAACAGAATTCCTTTTGAACTAAAGAAGAAGAGAATTCAAACTAGATAACCCAATGGTATAGTGGGGTAATGCACCCATCGTATCATGCCAGTAGAAACTATAAACTTCTAAGCATAAGATCAATAAGATTGTATGAAATTCTAACATCGTCATGGCAACAAAAAGCCCTAACTAAAAAAACACAAAGTAAGAACATAAGCGCTTCATTAAGAATCTGGGTCCTTAAACCCCTAACCCAAACATTGAGCAGGACATATTAATCTTCAGGGGATAAGAAAGCATGCATAAACTTTACAATCTTCACTTTGCCTATACAGTAACAAGAATAACATGCCGTTCGTAAAAACAGTCCCCTAATTCAAAACCAATTTATACCAAATAACAGATTCTAAGGGGTGGATGATGGCAATAAGCAACAACTACCCATGACGACCACGCGATTTGCGAAGGCAACTTGTGTAATACAGAGGTTCTAATTGAAGTTAGCCCTTGCAAACCAAGAAGAAGAAAAGGACTACATCATATATTTCTCGTCTTTGCTCTCACAAGCACAACCTCACATGTTTATACTCACCTACAGCTCCTAAGTTCTAGTGAGCTATCGGGATAATCTTAACACGCGATACTGTAATTTTAGCTTGTCCCCTTTTAAAGAAAACAAGGACAAGGATCTCGAACACATCTCACAACTTACACACTTAGAATTTCACATACACATCCATCAATTCCCATATGAAGGTAATAGACTACTAATACGCAGGCATTAACAAATTATGCCTCTCTTTTTCTAAATCAAATATCATCACAGGTTACAATTCTTCACATAATTTTTCGTTTCACATCGATATCCAAAGAAAAATACATCACAGCTTCAAGGGAGGTTTAACACAGTCTGTTAAAGGGTTTGTTACACAGACTGTGTACCCAAAAATAAATTAATTCAACAATTCCTCCCAGAACAACAACAAATTCAACTTCATCCATCAGATTTTCATAACATAAATTCAAAAAAAAAAATCAAAAACTAAGTAAGAAATCGTTACCTTCTTTTGTTGAAAACTCTGAATCATTCTTTTAGACCTTCAATTTCGTCTTCTACATCATCTCGTAACCTGTTCTTATGAAACCCTAATTCTTTAAATTTTTTAGACTATTCTTATTTGTAATCGAACTCTCACCTTCTTCATGTTATAATCTTCAAAACCCATACACTGTTTTTTTCTTAATCATCACCAAAATCAAACCCTAATTCCTATTCACAGAAAACCCTAACTTCTCAATTGAATTCTTATACTTAAATCTCCGTATTTTCTCAATTCCTGATTCAACTGTTCTTTTATTGATCCGAGTCTTGTAAACTTCGTCACTATATCAACTCTCTCAAAACCCTATCCCTGATTCTCAATGAATCATCTTTCTTCTTTCAATCAAAAATCCTAACAAAATCAAATCTAGAAACTCATCATCATTAGACTTGATCCATCTATCTCACTGGATTTATTCATCGACGGCATCAAGAAGTTTTAGAGATGATGTTATTTACGCAGATATGGAGAGGAGATGAAAGTTCAGAGATGGAGAGGAGATGAACGAGTGGAAAAAAATGAGATGTTCTTCTCGATGGTCAAGGCATTATAGGTTAACTTGGCTGAAGGGTGGAAAAATAAAAAGGAAGGCTTGACTGAAGTTTGACTTGGGTGTACTTGGTATCCCTAGTGTTCTCGACCACATGCGTGCTTCGCACGCTTGAAAACACTACAGTTGCAATTTGCAACCTCGCTAGTGAGGTTACAAAATTCGAAACGGCAGATATGCGTTGCGAAAAAGAAGGGCGTTGCAATTAGCAACTAAAATTTTGCAACGGCCCCTATGCCGTTGCAAACCTGGGTTGCGAATCCCTAAAAATGGTGTAGTGAAGTATTTGATGAAACGACGATAAAATCCAGCATGGCCAAGAAAATATCTTACATCTCATTACATTCTTAAGTGGTCTTAATTTTGAAATTAGTTAAACCTTGGCTTTATCAACTTCTATTCTCTTAGAGGACACCACATGTCCTAAGACTATTCCAGTTTTAACCATAAAATGACACTTTTCCCAATTAAGGACTAAGTTCTTTTCTTTACAAAGTTCTAGATCTAGTGTAAGGTGGTGCAAGAATTCATCGAAAGAGGAACCAAACACTGAAAATCGTCCATAAAGACCTCGAGAAATCGCTCTGCCATGTCTGAGAAGATACTTAGCATGCAACGTTGGAATGTTGCGGGTGCATTACACAATCCAAAAGACATACTCATGTAAGCAAAAGTACCAAATGGACATGTGAAGGTTGTTTTCTCTTGGTCTTCTGGTGCTATAGGGATTTTGTTATAACCAGAATATCCATCTAGGAAACAATAATGGTTGTGGCCAGCTAATCTTACTAACATCTGGTCGATGAATTGATAGGCTCCGGCTGCCTATGAAAAAGCGGGGGTACAACAACCACACCGTTTATTTCACTTAGCAATTTGTATGGATAAACTCCAATATACTTTCAAGAGAATCAACTAGACTCAATCTTAATAAAGTATATCAAAGAGTTTTATCTCTCTTTCTTGATTCAATTCTTTCTCAAGCAAATAGAAATCTGCGAGTCTAATTGAATACAAGAGAAATCACTTGAACGGTACCAAAGACTAATATTCAAGGATCAACCAATTTCAATCAACAACCAAAGGTCGGATTTCCAATTGATTGATTCAAACGCACAACCTGTGATATTTCAATTATATAACAAAATCTAATACGGAATAGAAATAACACAGACACTAGAATTTTGTTAACGAGGAACCCGCAAATGCAGAAAAACCCCGGGACCTAGTCCAGATTGAACACCATATTGTATTAAGCCGTTACAGACACTAGCCTACTACAAACTAACTTCGGTCTGGACTGTAGTTGAACCCCAATCAATCTCACACCGAATCAAGGTACAGTTTCGCTCCTTACGTCTCTGATCCTAGCAGGATACTACGCATTTGATTCCCTTAGCTGATCTCACCCACAACTAAGAGTTGCTAAGACCCAAAGTCGAAGACTTTAATAAACAAATCTGTAACACACAGAAAAGTCTATAGGAATAGATAAATCTGTCTCCCACAGAAATACCTACAAGTTTTGTTCCGTCTTTTGATAAATCAAGGTGAACAGGAACCAATTGATTTCCCGGACTTATATTCCTGAATAGTAGCCTAGTATTATCAATCACCCCAAAATAATCTTAATCGACGCGGCGAAAGAAGATATTGTGGAATCACAAACGATGAGACGAAGATGTTTGTGACTACTTTTCTATCTTGCCTATCGGAGATATAAATCTCAAGCCAATCATTACAATTGTACTCAAAACGATAGAATTAGCAAGATCAGATCACACAACTAAGAGAAAGTAGTATCGGCCTGGCTTCACAATCCTAATGAAGTCTTTAAGTCGTTAACCTGGTTTTCAAGAAGAAACCTAAGGTTAAAGGAGAATCGACTCTAGATAATACAACTAGTATCACACGGAAGGTGTGGGGATTAGGTTTCCCAGTTGCTAGAGTTCTCCCTTATATAGTCTTTCAAATCAGGGCTTGCAATCAATGTTAGCTTGGTAACAAAGCATTCAATATTCACCATTAGATGAAAACATGATTAGATTCAAGATAATATCTTTCAACCGTTGGATCGAAAACTTAGCTTGTTACACACAAATGAAATGTACTATTTTGGGTTTATGTAACTGTACCAAAACATGAACATTTGTTGGTTCAAAAATATTTAACCAAATGGTTAGCCATATGAGCACTTTCATATCAACCATATTCTTCTTCACCATAACTAGTTCAAATGACTCAAATGAACTAGTTAGAGAGTTGTTCAATTACAAGGAAATCTTATGTAACTACACAAGACACAATCTAAGCAAAAACGATTTGATTCACTCGAATCGGTTCATGTACTTTATAGCCACGGTTTGCATTTTACATTCCTTAGTTAATATAAATAAGTTCACCAACAGTCGTATTTAGATATAACCAACTTAAGTTCGCAGACTTAGTTCGAGGACTTAAGTTCCCGGAAGGAGTTCTCAAACTCCAGCAGATTTTCTCGGGTCAAGAACTTCCGCCAGTTCGCGGACTGAGTTCACGGCTCTTGTTCCGGTTCTCTTGATCAACAAAGTTCACAAACTTCGGTTCAAGGAAAAGGGACTTATACATGTATGTGTTGCCCCACAATGCGTATATCCATCATTAGTTATATGATCTAAACTCTCATTTCAATCATTAAAACATTCTTAGAGGACATTTCGTTAAAGTAAGCAATTTTCAAAGTGATTGAAATGTGTCATGACTTTTGTCACTAGGTAAAGAGGAACTTGGCCAAAGCAAAAGCTTACCAACACATATTTTGAGAAATAGATAGTCGAGTTAAACTCGGCTCGAAATAGCAAATGTGTAAAATCAAAGTCTATATAGCAAAACGACTTTTGTCTCAAAATAGGAGATAGAGTATATAGACTTTTGAGTGATAGATAAGTTCAAGTCTCCACATACCTTTTAGTCGATGAAGATCCACCAGTTCCTTGAGTAGTCCTTCGTCTTGTATGATGATTGCCATGGAGTTCTTGAGCTCAACTACACATTCTATCCTAGTCCGAGACTTATCTATAGTATACTAGAAATCAAGACTTATAGTTTTGATCACTAACATTGACAAACATGCTTGAGATAGCAACACATGCAAGTTCGACCGAGCAATGCTCTAACAATCTCCCCCTTTATCAATTTTAGTGACAAAACTATCAATACATATGGAATACAAAAAATAAATGAATTAACTTTTGTAGTTCCTATTCCACATGCCTAATCTTCAACATTACTCGAAATCTTCGTCACTTCCAAGTACTCTAATGATCCCAAAGGTTGTAAGTTCAGCATCATCGTTGTTGAAAATCCATAGCTATAACAACGAGAAAACAAGAGTTCTCAATCATTGTTATACAGTGTCATAGTATCATTATATAGTATCAAAGTTCAATTGCATCACAACTTCGACAAGAATACTATGGTGATATGTATCACTCCCCCTTAGTCAATACTCCATCTCACATGGAAACCACTCCCCCTTACATAATGATCCGAAAACCATATGTATTTGTAGTGTGAACTACATATTAATTCTCCTTGTTTTTGTCAATAAAATTGGCAAAGGTATGAAAACGGGATCCTAATGAAATTTCCGAAAGAGACATTTCATGACCAAAAGAAAGCACATATCATCTTATCTTATTTATATGCAATCATATAGCCGAAGCTAAATGTATTCATCAAGAAGTTTATAAAGATACAAGATAACCCCTATAATATTCCACAGCCGCACTCCCCACAAAGATTTGGCAATTAAGCACAAGTTCAATTAAGAACTCTCCCCCATAATATGTCATTCCCGAAAGAACAACAAGAGCGACCTTAATTTTAAAAGAAAAGAAGGATTTCTTTGGACATAACAAATCACATACAAGTATGAATTTGAATCCAAAAGACTTAATTAAATTAACCACAAGAGAACCCATGATTAATTCAATTGGAAATGCTCAACATAATTGAACTTATGGAGACTAAAAAAAATTAATTAGATTAATCACAAGAGAACCCATAATTAATCTAGTCGGAATACACAACCAAATTAACCACAAAAGTAATCAATTTAATTGGTCATGCTCGACATAAGAGAACTTACGGAGCAACAAGTAAATAGCCAAACAAGGATGATTAATTTAGTTGTATATGCTCGACACAAAGTATATCACGGAGCAACAACTAAGCCAAAGAATAACTCAGTCGATTGTGTAGGATCAGAATATCGCGACATCAATACTTCGCGAGATTAATAAATAACGACATTGCGAGGGAGTCGCAGGGAAGTAAAATAAATGAAGCAATGAATGACGACGGCCAGAACACGAGGAAGATATGAAGACTCAGCGAAATTTAGAGATGTCGCGAGATTGTATATTTGTACACTCGCCATATCTCGCAAGCCATTCCCGAAAATAAAGGACAGCTTAGCTGTCATCCAATGTGTACTACCCTATATAAAGGGTCGAGTCAGTCTGTCGTAGGGGAGGTTCTTTTGAATTGTTAAGCAAGTCATAGGAGAGAGAAATTTTTAGAGTGATTGTAATTCTTCAACTCATTTCTATTTCTTATTGTAAAGATTCAAGTATTCAATCAATAGAAATCATAATCATTCATCTTAAAATGACTTAATTGTGTAAAATCTAGTGAGGGGTGTAGTGTAGGATTTCCTGCAACTACATATTGGCGCTAGAAACAAGGAGAGATTGAAGATAAGATATTGGATATTGTCATTAAAGCGGTAAAAATCAAGAGTATGATGGATAAATTGAAGAAAATTAGAATCAGAGAGGGTAGTGAAGAATTGGAATGTAATATGATTTCAAAATCAATGGTTAATAAATTTCATGAAAGTATCAAAGGAAGAATACATAAAAGTGATTTTGAAGGAAAGAAAATTATAACAGCAAAGAAGGTGTTACCCTTGAAAGAGTGGGAAAAACAGAGAATAATATTCACAGCAACAGAGATGTCAGGAGAGAATCTAAATCACACATCTCCACTAGTGATTACGATAAGTGCCAGCAAAGAAGAAGGAAAATTAACAAAAACAATGGAAGAATGGCAATAAATAGAACTTTAGTGGATACAGGGAGTTCAGTGAATATAATGTTTTATCATGCATATAAAAAATTGGGGTACAAAGATGAAGAAATAACTTCGGAAACATGTCATATCTATGGTTTCGGCAAATCAATAACAAAACCTAAAGGAGAAATAAAGATACGAATTTTGTTGGGAGAAATTGAAACAAATGTGACGTTATGTGTGGTAGATATGGAATCACCGTATAACATACTGTTGTTGGGAAGGCCATGGATACACGCAATAAAAGCTGTAGCATCAGCATTTCATCAATGTATCAGATTTCCCATGCCGAGTGGAATTGGCGAAATCAGAGGAGATATCGATAAAGGAAGAATGTATCATCAAATCGAAGTAAAACATTATGAAGAACAGGTGAAGAGGCGAAAAGATCGCAAGAAGATGGCAAGAGCAGCAAAAATGGAAGAAGAATTTAGAACATATATGATAAGAGCGGAAGAAGGAAAAGGAATATGTGGTGAAGAGAGTGATCTCGCAAAGGAAATAAGAGGGCCAACGCCCATGGGAGAAACGAAGGCTAGCTACGTTGCGGCGGAGAACCAACAAAGGAAGTGAATATTGGGCCGAAGAAGAACCCAAGATGTTAAAAATTGGAACTAAAATGGAAGCAGATGAAGAAAGAAAGACCGTTGATTTGTTGCGAGATTATAAATATATCTTCGCATGGGATATGGATGAGATGCCTGGAATAGATCCATCTGTAGCGTGTCATAAATTAGAGATTGATAAAAATGCTAGACCATTCAAACAAAGAATTAGAAAGATCGCGACAGCATATCATCCTCAAATAGAAGAAGAGTTGCAGAAGATGCTTGATGCTGGCATTATTAGGCAAGCAAAATACCCCGAATGGATAGCGAATATGGTCGTAGTTCCGAAGAAGAAAAAAGGAATAAGAATTTGCATAGATTTCACCGATTTAAAAAAAGCTTGTCCAAAAGATAGTTTTCCCTTACCAGATATTCCGCAGATGGTTGAATCAGCAGTAGGAAATGAAAGGATATCTTCCCTGGATGGATATAAGGGATACAATCAAATCCCTCTCGCCGAAGAAGACCAAGAACATACTGCCTTTTTCGCCCCAAGAGGATTATACTGTTACACAAAAATGCCATTCGGATTGCGAAATGCCGGTGCGACGTATCAAAGGATGGTGGAGAAAGTGTTCGAACAATGGATACATAAAACACTAGAGGTATACATGGATGACATGTTAATAAAAAGCAAAAAGGCAAAAGATCATGTGCGAGATTTGAAGGAAATTTTCGAACAAATGAAACATTTCAACATCAAAGTAAATCCAGAAAAATGTACTTTTGGGGTGGCATCTGGAAAGTTCTTAGGATACATTGTATCAAAAGAAGGAATACAAGTTGATCCGGAGAAGGTACAAGCAATTCGCGACATGACGACACTAGCAACAGTGAAGGATGTGCAAAAGTTAAATGGATTATTAGCTTCGCTAGGAAGATTCATCGCGAGGTCATCTGATAAGTGCAAGCATTTTTTCAACATACTTAAAAAGGGAACGAAATTTAGGTGGACGGATGAATGTGAAAAAGCATTGCAAGGGATAAAAGAACATTTAATGGATATTTCAATATTACAAAAAGCAGAAGAAGGGGAGGAGTTACTAATTTACCTTGCGACAACCTCGCATGCACTAAGTGCAGTATTATTGCGAATGGACGCAGGGGTGGAAAAACCAATCTATTACATCAGTAAAACATTCAATGCTGCAGAGAAAAATTATTCAAAAATTGAAAAATTAATCTTGGCATTAGTTTACGCAACATTTAAACTTCGCATCTATTTTGAAGCACATACGGTAAAGGTAATGACAAAAGTACCAATTGAGTCAGTGATGAAAAATTCAAAAAGATCAGGAAGGGTTGAAAGGTGGAATGCTCAAGTAAGTCATTGTAAACTCAAATATGAAGTGTTATCCTCACCAAAATCGCAAGTCGTAGCGGATTTTTTAGCAGAATTTCCATTGGAAGAAGATGAGGTAGTGGAAGAGATGATGGATATAGAAGAAGAACATGGAAATCCAAGGGATTTATTAACAGAGCCAAATAGATGGGAAATATTGGTAGATGGATCATCAAATGGAGAAGGTAATGGAATTGGGATCATTATAATTTCGCCAAAAGGCAATAAAATTAGATGAGTTAGAAGAAAATAGAGAAATAGTATTACAGCATATGGAGAATTATCAGCGAAGATTGGCCAGAGAATATAACAAACGCGTCAAAGCACGCGAGTTTCAACCAGGTGATATGGTGTTGCGAGAAACACCAATATATCAGCGAGAAAGTGGTGGCAAGTTAGCGAAAAAATGGGATGGACCTTATATCATTAAGGAGATAGTTGGAACAGGGGCATATAGATTAATGGATCCAGAAGGCAAAGATGTGGGCCAGAGATTGGGTAGACCATGGAATAAATTATATCTCAAGAAATATTACCCATAGAAGATGGAAAAGAAAGAACAAATTCTGAAGTGTTAAATGAATGAAATGATATGAAATGTTCCCGCGACAAAGAGATTGCGAAATCAAGAAAGAATGTGCGAATATCTCGCAAATGAATTGGCAAATATTTACCAAAAATGAATGATTGAACGAATTGACAAAAATGAATGAGTGAGTGAATGGGACAAACCTTTATGGCGTACACCCTAGTTCGCGAATGATATTTCGCAAGAGGCAAATGTAAGACCTAAAGTGCGTCATATAAGGGGGTATCTCTTGACATGGCTCAGTGAAAAGGTTACACCGCTCCTGGAACCTGAGTCATGGAGATTTGGGGCCCATGAAAGCCTATCCGGAGAGATACCTTGGATTTCCAACTATATATATAAGGTTATACCCTGGTTGGGCCCGAGGGTCTCTTCCAAGGAGTCGGTGTATGCTCAAGGCACCGGGTACACGGTTGAGCCAAGAGTGCCTGGGGCATTTGAAATGTCTCGGCCATTCTTGGCAAGTCTTGGCATATGTTGCACTCGGCCCGAAGAAAACTCCACTTAGGGTGCAGTCTCGTAACCATAAACCCTATAGGTATAAGGGATAAGAGGCTGCGAAAACAACTGGTTGTTGTTAAGACCGGATGGGAGGAGCTAGTCTTGTATGGCCGATGTATGCCTCCTTGAAGGGGCAACCAGGGAGATGATAAGGGCGGCACCCTCCATTAGGGAGCTGATAAGTGTCACAAGACGGCAATGTCACGGGGCTTTATATTCGCAAGAGCATTTAGGCCTGTCATATTGTCGCAAATAAAATATCCTGCAGAGGCAAAAATACTAAAGAAATGATAAGACAAGATTAATGGGTCATTACATGAAAGTGTAAAGACGTCCTGCGATCTTGTCGCAAGACGTCAATGCCATGGGATTTTACGTTCGCAAGAATATTTAAACCTGTCGTATTGATGCAAAATGAGGGGTGGCAAAATAAGACCTTTAACTAGGAAGGCAAAATAAGACCACACAAAAACAATGTAAAGACATCCTGCGATCTTGTCGCAACAATGAATTTCAGCATAAACGAAGATAATGGAATAGCAATCATTAAATACCAAAAATTATATTTGTTGAAAGAAAGAAGAATAACGCAAACGAGTACATACGTCAAAAAAGATGATTAAAGTACATAAAGGAGCAAAAGTATGAGAATAATGATTACAAGAGAAAATCATTTCTCAAATAGTAGCTTTTTCACTAGAAGGAGATGTTGGGTTTTCTTCAGCGACTTCATCTATCTTTTCGCTAGCTAATATATCTCCAGCAGATCCTTCTTCATTAACAGTTTTATTCGCGGCATCATCATTGATAGTTTTATTAGGAGAGATGGTTTCTTCATTTCCGAGTTCTTCGCCACTAATATAATCAAGATCGCTATCAGGAGAATCAGGAACTTCATCATCACTTACTTCCAGAGGTTCAACAGACACAGGATCAAGAGATTTAGATAGTAAAATATTATTCGCAACAACTTCGGCTCTAAGATGAAATTGGCGAAGAAGTGCTTTCTGCTGATTTTTACTCTCTATATCTTTACAGTCACGCATATAGTCGAATTTTCTTTCTGCCCTATCGCGAGAACGGGCAAGAGAAGCAGTGAGTATTCCATTCTCTTTGCGAATTCTTGAATAATCAGATTTCAAAGCAGTAATGGAGGAGTGAAGTTTTTTCTCAGAATCTGCAAAACAAAAAATAAAAGAATTATATAAACAAAAAATATGAAGGCTTGATAAAGAAAGAATAGATGAGGCAGTCAACTTCTATGACTACCTTCCTTCTGCGAGGTAAGATGTTGGATTAGAGCTGAACAACTATTCTCCAAATGATCCATGGCATTGTCAAAATTATCTCCAATTAAACCTTTCAGACGTGATCGCCAACTTTTTTCATTGGAAATCAGTAAAGCATTTTCTTTTATAAGGGAAGAGTTGGACTTTTCTAATTTGGAACATTGATCCTTGAATTGGTTTGCTTTTACACTTAAGGTTATTCTACCCTGAATCAGTTTATCCTTCTCGTGATAACTTCTTCAAGTTGGTTTCTCAAATGAACAAAGAGATTGTTCTTGCTCTTTACATAATTTTTGACAAACATCATATTGTTGCGAGTAAATCGCCACCTTGTTTAATAGAGTTCGCTTGTCTTGAGAAAGAGTTCCATTCTCATCTGATAAAGTTTCCAACTCCAAATTAGCTTTGGTCAAAGAATAAGAGAGGCGAGATAAGTCATTACTTAATGAGTCTTTTTTCTGAGCTAAATCAGCATTTTCTTTAGAAAGATTATTTATATGATCAACAGAATATGTATGAAGATTATCTAATTGGTTATATTGCTCCATCCAAGCATCTCTATCAACTCGAACTTCTTCAAAAAGTAGATTCCAACTGATATATCTCCATTTTTCGTTTCTGGTTTAAAGCTTGAAGGGCGAACAAGGACTTGAGTCTTAAAAAAAAAAAAAAAAAAAAAAAAAAAAAAAAAAAACAGAGGCAAGAGTATACCTTTCAGTTCTTCATTCTTCTTGCGAAGGTTATCGCGATCCAGTGAAACATTTTGAAGTTTTTGATTTTCAAGATGGAGAGTATTACATTTTGCAGTCATAGCTTGGAGATCATTCTTCAAAGTGGTAATTTCTTGCTCCAAGGATGTTTGTGAAACTCTGTCAGGACCAAGGTGTTTGCTCAAAATCTCGCAAATATCAGACTTGATAGGATCGACAGAAGTCTTCTTAGCATCGTTCACAATATCTGATAGGACTTTGAAAGCCACATCTATTCCTTCTAAATTTTCCTTAGTAAGAGGGATTTGCTCAGAGAATGAAGTAACATTGATAGAAGAAGGAAGAGATGAATCATCTTTTGTTAAAGGAACATCACGAGAAGAAGAAATCTCGGGAGGGTTAATTATTGGAGGAATGGTAGAGGCATTAATAGTGGAAGAAGAAATGGGCTCATTCGCAATGGGACTGTTATGAGGGAGTTGATCTATGAGAAGTTCATGCATAGAAATGTTATCTTTGGGAGAAGTAGTAGAGATTTCTTGCGAGGATATCGCAGTAGGAGTTGTAAGTTTGAATGTAGGAAAAGTGACAGAAGGCGCAACGGGTTCAGAATGGCGAGGCTTCTTGGGGGACTTATCAGCATTTTGGTCATCCTGCGAATCACAAGCTAAATAAGAAACAGAGGCAACAATATTGTTATTAAGAGAATAAATGTTTCTTAAATACCTTGTTACTCGCAGGCTTTTTTTTAGGAGCAGTGGGTTTCGATTGCGAGCCTAGGGAGGCATTAGGATTCACAATGGTGAACTTGGTGCTAGATTTGTTTTTGCTAAAACAAAAATGGCAGAAGAATCGTTAAAAGAAGAACAGTATCAAGATAAAACAACTTCAATAAGAGAGATCAATCATAAAATGATCAAATTCAGCAAAATTAACAAACCTTGATGCCATAGAAACAGTAGCAGAAAAATAATAATAGCGAAGACGACGATGAAGAAAAGCACAGAGAAAAGTTGCAGACGATGAAGAAGACGAAGTAAAAGAAAAGAAATGTTATCACAAGGAATCCTCCTTTAAATAGACGAGAAAAGAGTAACCGGATAACATTAAATGTGCCGGTAAAAAGAGAAATTTTAGATACGGGGCGAAGCCATAGGAAACTCTGGTGGAGGCTCGCAGCGATACTGACGTGCAAATCGTTCGTCTGACTTGGGTATAGGGGCGAAAGACTAATCGAACCGTCTAGTAGCTGGTTCCCTCCAAAGTTTCCCTCAGGATAGCTGGAGCCCGCGGGCGAGTTCTATCGGGTAAAGCCAATGATTAGAGGCATCGGGGGCGCAACGCCCTCGACCTATTCTCAAACTTTAAATAGGTAGGACGGCGCGGCTGCTCCATTGAGCCGCGCCACGGAATCGAGAGCTCCAAGTGGGCCATTTTTGGTAAGCGGGACGGCGATGCGGGATGAACCTAAGCCGGGTTACGGTGCCCAATGCGCGCTAACCTAGAACCCACAAAGGGTGTTGGTCGATTAAGACAGCAGGACGGTGGTCATGGAAGTCGAAATCCGCTAAGGAGTGTGTAACAACTCACCTGCCGAATCAACTAGCCCCGAAAATGGATGGCGCTGAAGCGCGCGACCCACACCCGGCCGTCGGGGCAATCGTTAGGCCCCGATGAGTAGGAGGGCGCGGCGGTGGCTGCGAAACCTAGGCCGTGAGGCCGGGCGGAGCCTCCGTCGGTGCAGATCTTAGTTCGCGTACTTAAGTTCCCGGAAGGAGTTCTCAAACTCCAGCAAATTTTCTCGGGTCGAGAACTTCCGCCAGTTCGCGGACTGAGTTCCAACTCTTGTTCCGGTTCTCTTGATCAACAAAGTTCGCAAACTTCGGTTCAAGGAAAAAGGACTTATACATGTATGTGTTGCCACACAATGCGTATATCCATCATTGGTTATATGATATAAACTCTCATTTAAATCATTGAAACATTCTTAGAGGACATTGCGTCAAAGTAAGCAATTTTCAAAGTGATTGAAACGTGTCATGACTTTCGTCACTAGGTAAAGATGAACTTGGCCAAAGCAAAAGCTTACCAACACATATTTCGAGAAATAGATAGGCGAGTTAAACTCGACTCGAAATAGCATATGTGTAAAATCAAAGTCTATATAGCAAAACGACTTTTGTCTCAAAATAGGAGAATAGTAGATAGGCTTTTGAGTGATAGATAAGTTCAAGTCTCCACATACCTTTTAGTCGATGAAGATCCACCAGTTCCTTGAGTAGTCCTTCGTCTTGTATGATGATTGCCATGGAGTTCTTGAGCTCTACTACACTTTCTATCCTAGTCCGAGACTTAGCTATAGTAGACTACAAATCAATACTTATAGTTTTGATCACTAACATTGACAAACATGCTTGAGATAGCAACGCATGCAAGTTCGACCGAGCAATGCTCTAACAATCTCCCCCTTTGTCAATTTTAGTGACAAAACTATCAATACATATGGAATACAAAAAATAAATGAATTAACTTTTGTAGTTCCTATTCCACATGCCTAATCTTCAACATTACTCGAAATCTTCGTCACTTCCAAGTACTCCAATGATACCAAAGGTTGTAAGTTCAGCATCATCGTTGTTGAAAATCTGTAGCTATAACAACGAGAAAACAAGAGTTCTCAATCATTGTTATACAGTGTCATAGTATCATTATATAGTATCAAAGTTCAATTGCATCACAACTTCGACAACAATACTATGGTGATATGTATCACCCCCCCTTAGTCAATACTCCATATCACATGGAAACCACTCCCCCTTACATAATGATCCGAAAACCATATGTATTTGTAGTGTGAACTACATATTAATTCTCCTCGTTTTTGTCAATAAAATTGGCAAAGGTACGAAAACGGGATCCTAATGAAATTTCCGAAAGAGACATTTCATGACCAAAAGAAAGCACATATCATCTTATTTAGATGCAGTCATATAGCCGAAGCTAAATGTATTCATCAAGGAGTTTATAAAGATACAAGATAACCCCTATAATATTCAACATCCGCACTCCCCACAAAGATTTGGCAATTAAGCACAAGTTCAACTAAGAACTCTCCCCCATCATATGTCATCCCGAAAGAACAACAAGTGCGACCTTAATTTCAAAAGAAAAGAAGGATTTCTTTGGACATAACAAATCACATACAAGTATGAATTTGAATCCAAAAGACTTAATTAAATTAACCACAACAGAACCCATGATTAATTTAATTGGAAATGCTCAACATAAGTGAACTTATAGAGACTAAAAAAAATTAATTAAATTAATCACAAGAGAACCCATAATTAATCTAATCGGAATACACAACCAAATTAACCACAAAAGTAATCAATTTAATTGGTCATGCTCGACATAAGAGAACTTACGGAGCAACAAGTAAATAGCCAAACAAGGATGATTAATTTAGTTGTACATGCTCGACACAAAGTATCTCACGGAGCAACAACTAAGCCAAAGAATAACTTAGTCGATTGTGCTCAACATAAGACACCTTATGGAACAATACAATATGTACACAAAAATTGTGGATCGGAGATCGACCTTATACCGTGGAATAAGCAAGGATTCATTCTATTTTCCATCACCATTTGCACAATGACATACCATAGACATAATCCTTGTAAACAAAAGATTTTAACCTATCTTCCATCAATAATTGACATAATAGGCTTAACTTTTGTATTGCCAAAAGTTCATTCCTTCTTTTATCAACACATGCATATCGACATATAAAGGACCTAACTTTTGACAAGGTATTGGACAATCATATTTCACGGACGCAAACACACATATCCCATAACAAATTGCAATATATAAAACCATAAAGATTAATACTGCAAAAATCATATTCCAAACAATTTTAGAATTTAAAGCAATAAATCTAAAAACATGAAGATGAAAACGTTGGTCATAGCTATGTGTAATCACAACAATGGATATTCCAAACTCTAGTTATTCTTCTAAACAAAACGACAAACTAAAAGATTTACTAGACATATCTGATCAATTTACTTATCTTCCTCATCATCGGAAACACTCCAAGATGCTTGAATTGCGTTCAATTCTTCCTTGAGCTCGGGAAACTTAGTAGCAACCAATGAAAATTGTTCTTGCGCGCACTTCACCCTTGAATTGAACTTACACACACCCTTGTGAATTTTTTGAAGAAGACTCAAGGTGGTAGGGTCACAACTGTCAAGGGAAGCATGTCTTTGTCTTTTGCTCACATTTTCCCTTATGCATCTGAAGGTACATGGACGAACCGGTTTGGGAACGCCGAGAGAGTTGCCAATTGAATCAAACCCACGATCACGGCAAATTTGACCAATAAAGCAAGGGTAACCTAACTTCTTGCTAGGTGAAGTCATCGATATCTTTTGAGAGATGATGAATCCACAAATATCGAGACTCGGAACACCCAATTTAAGGAAATAAACCAATTCTGCAAACTCCTGACTCCACCAAGAATTCTCAATTGTGGAGAGACAGAGATTGGAGATACCAAGTTTTCCAAATGCCATTAAAGCAATACTAAGATCATTAGTAGGAAACTTTCCTTGATTCCAAGTCACCTTCTTACGGCAAAGCCCAAGAGAGATATCATCACGTGATGGTTGTTCATCACTTGGTCTAGGTAGACGAAACTTTCCCAATGGAATTTTGGTAATATTCGAAATTAGTTCTCTATCAACAAGAAATCTTTCTCTACTTATCATGGATTTGTATTCCATTTTATTGAGATCAACATCATGAATGTTGGCATAGAAAATTCTTGTAAGAGAATCAAATCCTTGACCAAGACCACCAAAGATGTTTCCAAGATTGAATTTTTTAAAGCAAACTAAATCCTCTTCATGCCCACTAGATAAATCCAATTTCTTTTCTAGAATAAAACCTTTAGATGAAATCTTTTCAAAAATTCTAGCACAAGTATCATTCACAAACCTAATCCTAAGAGAATTTTGGTCACAAGGAAAATCCATGCTAGAGGTATTTGAGCTTTTAGAACTTCTTTTTGAGCTCTTAGAATTCATCATGAGATCTAGAAATTTGAAAGGACCAAGAGGAAATTACTTACTTGGAATGAACCTTGAACACCCTTTCTTTTGAATTCTTCAAGGAGGTTTTAATGGAGGAACCACAAAAAAAACCCTAAGGATTCTCGTACGCGGACTGTTGGGATGAGGAAGAAGGTATGCGGACTTCCTTCTTTTATACCCTGCTAATGGGCTTGGACCCGTTTAGGAAACCGCGACCCACTAAAGGAATTGTAGGATTTCTTAGGCGTTCAAACACCAAGATAAGCAAAAATATAAGCGTACAAGTATACGTTATGAAAGAGGAATAGAAAACAACAACCATTAACCCCAGTACACACGAATCAAACCATTCTTGCCCTATTTCAAGAATATATACAAATGGGGTAACGCCAAACAAGTTACCAGGTGGCGAGGTGTGCAGAAAGATTCTCATGCACCATTTTCGGTTGATATTTGTGAAAAGTACCAGTGATATAATCATAGTAATGATGATAATCAGGGTTGTCTGAGCTTTCTATTTTCCTCTTTGGATGACTAGAAAGAAGATTCTTCCGATTTTTAGTCCGTACATTAATGTTTGATAGTTGTACATGACTTTTATCGGGATGATTATTAGACTTAACATAATTAAGTTTTTCTAAGAATTTGAAAACACTATCGAACGCTCTGAATAGATCTTTGTCAATTGATCCATTGTGATAATATTCCTCAAAGAGATTAAGAGTTAATCTAGTGAGAGTCCATATCTTTGAGCGTGACGAATGTTTCCTCAATCTTCCCTTCTTTTTATTTTTTCTTTTAGATTGAATCTCATCATCTAATTTATCCCTTTTATGAATTGAGATTATTATGACAAACCGGAGGTTTTATACATAATAATCTTTGAGCAATCTTTAAGGATTCCTGGCGTGCATTACAGATGCCAAGACCAAGCCTCCCAAAAAGATTTCCCATAGGGATAGACTTTTGAGGATCGGACAAACACAAACTTATAAGGTTTAACGTGTTTGCCTGCTCTGATACCAATTGAAAAAGCGGGGGTACAACAACCACACCCAATATTTTGCTTAGCAATCTGTATGGGCAAATTCCAATATACTTTCAAGAGAATCAACTAGACTCAATCTAAATAAAGTATATCAAAGAGTTTTATCTCTCTTTCTTGATTCAATTCTTTCTCAAGCAAATAGAAATCTGCGAGTCTAATTTAATACAAGAGAAATCACTTGAACGGTACCAAAGACCAATGTTCAAGGATCAACCAATTTCAATCAACAACCAAAGGTCGGATTTCCAATTGATTGATTCAAACGCACAACCTGTGATATTTCAATTATATAACAAAATATAATGCGGAATAGAAATAACACAAACACCAGAATTTTGTTAACGAGGAAACCGCAAATGCAGAAAAACCCCGGGACCTAGTCCAGATTTAACACCATACTGTATTAAGCCGCTACAGACACTAGCCTACTACAAAGTAACTTCGGTCTGGACTGTAGTTGAACCCCAATCAATCTCACACTGATTCAAGGTACAGTTGCGCTCCTTACGTCTCTAATCCCAACAGGATACTACGCACTTGATTCCCTTAGCTGATCTCACCCACAACTAAGAGTTGCTACGACCCAAAGTCGAAGACTTTAATAAACAAATTTGTATCACACGGAAAAGTCTATAAGAATAGATAAATCTGTCTCCCACATAAATACCTAGAAGTTTTGTTCCGTCTTTTGATAAATCAAGGTGAACATAAACCAATTGATAACCCGGACTTATATTCCCGAAGAACAGCCTAGTATTATCAATCACCTCACAATAATCTTAATCGACGCGGTGAAAAAAGATATTGTGGAATCACAAACGATGAGACGAAGATGTTTGTGACTACTTTTCTATCTTTCCTATCGGAGATATAAATCTCAAGCCAATCGTTACGATTGTACTCAAAATGATAGAATCAGCAAGATCAGATCACACAACTACGAGAAAGTAGTATCGGTATGGCTTCACAATCCCAATGAAGTCTTTAAGTCGTTAACCTGGTTTTCAAGAAGAAACCTAAGGTTAAAGGAGAATCGACTCTAGCTAATACAACTAGTATCACACGGAAGGTGTGGGATTAGGTTTCCTAGTTGCTAGAGTTCTCCCTTATATAGTCTTTCAAATCAGGGTTTGCAATCAATGTTGGCTTGGTAACAAAGCATTCAATATTCACCGTTAGATAAAAACCTAATTAGATTCAAGTTAATATCTTTCAACTATTGGATCGAAAACTTAGCTTGTTACACACATATGATATGTATTATTTTGGGTTTATGTAACCGTACCCAAACATGAACATTTGTTGGTTCAACAATAGTTAACCAAATGGTTATCCATATGAGCACTTTCATATCAACCTTATTCTTCTTCACCATAACTAGTTCAAATGAACTAGTTAGAGAGTTGTTCAATTGCAAGGAAATCTTATGTAACTACATAAGACACAATCGAAGCAAAAATGATTTGATTCACTCGAATCGGTTCATGAACTTTATAGCCACGGTTTGCATTTTGCATTCCTTAGTTAATATAAATAAGTTCACAAACAATCGTCTTTAGATATAACCAACTTAAGTTCGCAGACTTAGTTCGTGGACTTAAGTTCCCGGAAGGAGTTCTCAAACTCCAGCAGATTTTCTCGGGTCGAGAACTTCCACCAGTTCGCGGATTGGGTTCGCGGACTGAGTGCACAACTCTTGTTCCGGTTCTCTTGGTCAACAAAGTTTGCAAACTTCGGTTCAAGGAAAAAGGACTTATACATGTATGTGTTGCCACACAATGCGTATATCCTTCATTGGTTATATGATCTAAACTCTCATTTCAATCATTGAAACATTCTTAGAGGACATTTCTTCAAAGTAAGCAATTTTCAAAGTGAGATGAACTTGGCCAAAGCAAAAGCTTACCAACACATATTTCGAGAAATAGATAGGCGAGTTAAACTCGGCTCGAAATAGCAAATGTGTATAATCAAAGTCTATATAACAAAACGACTTTTGTCTTAAAATAGAAGATAGAGTAGATAGACTTTTTAGTGATAGATAAGTTCAAGTCTCTACATACATTTTAGTCGATGAAGATCCACCAGTTCCTTGAGTAGTCCTTCGTCTTGTATGATGATTGCCATGGAGTTCTTGAGCTCAACTACACTTTCTATCCTAGTCCGAGACTTAGCTATAGTAGACTAAAAATCAAGACTTATAGTTTTGATCACTAACATTGACAAACATGCTTGAGATAGCAACGCATGCAAGTTCGACCGAGCAATGCTCTAACAGCCTATATTATAATAACCGCAATCGCACGGTGTCTGCAATGTAGACAACGGAGAGTACAGGTCGTTCCCACGGGGAGCGGTGAAATTACTGTAATCAATATCTCTAATAAACTAGCAAGAAATGATGTTTTTGGATTTTTGAAAGAATAATAAAATAAAAATAAACTAAAGTAACAAAATGAATCAAATGGGAAAGATGGTAACCAGGGTTTATTATATCCACCACAATTTTTATTCAAATACTGAAATGAAACATAAATCATGAATTATTTATTGTCCGTTCTATTGACATCACCTATTATATGTATTAGAGTCGCAAATATCATTGGGACACCCTAAGCATGGCACAGCAAAAGACTAAACCAAAGCATGCACCATCAAATTGTGTTAGCAAGAAAATTATACGAAACTAAATATAGTTCACAAATTTTATTTGGCTTTTCTAAGCATAACCCATAAAAGAAATTAACCAAGCATGGATCATCATCAAATAATAAGACAAACAAATTTGCAAAACTAATTCATTAAGCACATAGGTTTTTAAAACTAGTGAAGCAACAACTAATTTTCAATCAATCAATAAGAAAAATTCAAGAATTAATATATTCAAATCATAATGGTCTTTGCTCAATCAATCAATAAAAATAGCCTAATACCCCAAAGTAGTTTCAACATAAACCCTAGTTACAAAAATCTAGCAATACATGGCTTTCTTGAAAGCCATAAATGTATTACAAGAGATGAGAAATTAAACCAATAATAAATTGCGCGTCACCACAATCTAATCGATCTCCTTCCTCTTTCTGTTTTTCGGCCAAAACCTTCACGGCTGCTCGTCTCTTTTTTTTTGTTCTCTGTTTGTCTCTCTTTCCGGCTCTCTGGCCGTCAGTCCCCTTATGTTTCTGTCTCATCGAATATATATAGCTGCTCAAAGTTTCAAATAAGACTATCAAAAAGCCCAGTCCAAACATACCAGCGATATCCAAATCCAGGCCATTACCAAGTCCGGCCTCTGCCCTGTATGCAATTCGCGTCTTCTGCTATCACAATCACTGCCTTCAGCCATCCCAAAACATCCAAGGAAACTATTCCATTGATCAAGCCTTTCTCTGCCAGTTCCGTTAACATTTCCAGACACAAGGACCACATCCAAACATCAACAACAATGACAGTAACAACGTTTCTCAGCTCCCATTCTATCATTTCTTCAATCACTTTTTAGCTCTCGATTCTTCCCAGACCTTCTCATGTGAAACAATCTCCTCAATCATCAGCTCACATACAGACCCTTGAATCCAACTCCATTTTCTGTCCATATAACCACCAACATTGGTTACCAGGTGCAACCATCGAATACACAACTCACTGACTATCCTCCACGAGTACCATTGAAGAATACCCATCGAACTCAATGCTGTGACCTTCAGTTACTTTCCACGGCACAAAATACAGGCCAACTATGACATATCAATTCAATTTAGCTCCTCCACTTTCTTGTCTTCACAGTCTTGACCATGGTAACACCACCAGTTCTACAGCTCATTTGATGATTCATATCAGCCAACAAAAATCCTTCGTTCTCATTCAAACTCGTGTTTCTCCCTGTTGGTTCAATCTTTGCCAACACCATCTTTTACAGATTACCGTGGCTCAAGCAATCACCCACTCAATTCAGTTGAATCCATTCGCTCCACCAACGAGATCTAGCTTTGTCGCAGTAAACACCATGAGCAAAATACCGAACAAAACTATCTTTTCTTGTCGATATCCAGCAACCAATCGACACAAAGTTCACTGACTGCAACTGTTCAACACCAGCATGTATTTATCAGTCACGCCCATCACTTTTTTTCCTTGTTGCGGTCATCTCAATGATGTTTCCATCCACCAACCATGAGCACCATCTCTACTGGCAACTCCAATTCACTGCCTATTCTGTCCTTCATCTCCACTCATCTTCATTTTCGTCTCAACCCTGTATATGACAATTCTTCCATGAGCTTCCAATCCGGTCTCTACCTTCTTCATCTTGTTTTAGCCATTAAGAACCACCAATGAAGTACTGGTGTTGCTGGTGGTATTGGGAATGCAGTAGACAGAGATGCGAGTTGTTGGAGTTCGATCAACATCGACCAGTTCGACTTCATAAACAATACGTCCATCTAGTTGCTTCTTTCATCAGTAAATTGAGTCTTCAATATATCCCTGTGATGTCTTGATCTCGCATCACGATTCCCATTTCTGGATTCATTTGATAAGATGAACCCCACAAGCTTGAGGCTTTTTTTTGTTGATAGAAATGATTTGTAAGTGAATGTCCGATACGTCGTCTGTTAGAGCATTGCTCGGTTGAACCCACCAAACGTTGGTATGTCAAGTTTGGTTGTCATATTTTAATGAGCCAAAACTCATTTTAAGAGTCGCTTTTATGTACTAGAGTCAACTTCGTATAGGTTAGCTTGAAAGTATTAGGATATGAGACATTACAAGTATTGCGAAGACTTGAAGAAGTGAAGAAGTAAGGAGCTACAACGACAACATCATCCTTCCACTTGAGGTTAGTGATATTTGACTTGATCTGTTTCATTCCCTAACGTATATTTCAAGTCGTTCATATTGAAAACAAAACTGTGAAGCATGAATGGCACTCTAGTTAGACATAGTATTAAGGAATACAATACAAGGTTTATTTCTTAACCATTAAACTTTGTAGATAAGACATCGACATAATCGTTTGAATGCTATTGTGATTATGTATGGGTATAAGGTGAAGATTTCATCCTAGGAAACAATGTTTTACATTTGTTTTAAGGAAGTAAATTCATGAACTTTTTTTGTGAATCGAAAAGGAAATCGCCAGGCATTATTGGTATTGTTATTCATTGCATATCTTGTGAAACACCAATATGTAACTAAGTATACATGTTTGGGTACGGTTACACAAACCTAAATAAAAGTACATTTCATTTGTGTGTAACCAGCTAAGTTTTGATCTAACGGTTGAAAGATATTAGCTTGAATCTAATCAGGCTTTCATCTAACTATGAATATTGAATGCTTTGTTACCAAGGTAACTTAGATTGCAAACCCTAATTTGAAAGACTATATAAAGGAGAACTCTAGCAACCGGGAAACCTAATCTCCACACCTCCCGTGTGATACTAGTTGTATAAGCTAGAGTCGATTCTCCTTTAACCTTAGGTTTCTACCGAGACCATGTAGGTTAACGACTTGAAGACTTCATTGGGATTGTGAAGCCGGACCCAACTATTTTCTTGGTAGTTGTGTGATCCGATCTTCTCAAGTTTCTATCGTACTAAGTACAATCGTAAGATTGGCTTGAGATTGATTTCTCCGATAGGCAAGATATAAAAGAAGTCACAAACATCTTCGTCTCATCGTTTGTGATTCCGCAATATCTTATTTCGCTAGTCGATTAAGATTATTGTGAGGTGATTGATAGTTCTAGGCTGTTCTTCGGGAATATAAGTCCGGGTTATCAATTGGTTCCTGTTCACCTTGATTTATCAAAAGACGAAACAAAAACTCGTAGGTATTTCGTGGGAAACAGATTTATCTATTACCGTAGACTTTTCTGTGTGATACATATTTTTTATTAAAGTCTTCGACTTTGGGTCGTAGCAACTCTTAGTTGTGGGTGAGATCACTAAAGGGAATCAAGTGCGTAGTATCCTGCTGGGATTAAAGACGTAAGGACCGCAACTGTACCTTGGATCAGTGTAAGATTGATTGTGGTTCAACTACAGTCCAAACCAAAGTTAGTTTGTAGTAGGCTAGTGTCTGTAGCGGCTTAATACAATGTGTGTTCAATCTGGACTAGGTCCCGGGGTTTTTCTGCATTTGCGGTTTCCTCGTTAACAAAACTTGGTTTTACGTGTTATTTCTTTTCCATTATATTTTGTTATATAATAAAAATATCACAAAGTGCGTTGAATCAATCAATTGGGAAATCCAACCTTTGGTTGTTGATTGAAATTGATTGATCCTTGAACATTGGTGTTTGGTACCATTCAAGTGTTTTCTCTTGTATTCAATTAGACTCGCAGATTTCTATTTGCTTGAGTAAGTATTGAATCGAGAAAGTGAGATATAACTCTTTGATATACTTTTATTAAGATTGAGTCTGACTGTCTAGTTGATTCTCTTAAAAGTATATTGGAGTTAGTCCATATAGATTGCTAAGCGAAATATTGGGTGTGGTTGTTGTACCCCCGCTTTTTCAATTGGTATCAAAGCAAGCAAACACGTTTAAAGACCTTATAAGTTTGTGTTTGTAGCGATCTGACTCTATGGAACGGAATTCTATCTCCATAAATGTACCACCAGTCTTCGATGGCTCAAACTACTTATGGTGGAAAATTGATATGCGTGCTTTTCTTCAAGCCCATGATTTTAAAATTATGGGTACGTGTTGTTAATGGCTATGATCCTCCGGTTAATACAGAAGGCGATGTATCTATACCGAAGGATATTGGTAGATATAGTCCAGAAGAAATTCTTGTTGCAAAACAAAATTCTGACGTCTTGAATGCTATCATACATGCCATTACCCCAGATCTTCAGCACCAAGTGACTACGTGCACTAAGTCTAAAGAAGCCCGGGATATCTTAGAAACCGTATTTGAAGGAAATACCAGTGAGAAAGAAGCTAGGCTTCAAAACATAAATTTTGATTGGGAAAACCTTCGTATGGAAGATGAAGAAACATTTTATGAGTTTAATCACAAAGTGTCTGAAATTGTTAATGCATCTTTTGCATTGGGTAAGACCATTCCTGAAAAGGACATTGTGATGAAAATTCTCAGATCGCTGCCATCTAGATACGATTCTAAGAAGCATGCCATCGTTGAGGGAAATAACCTTGAAACACTTTCCGTAAATTCCTAGCCGGAAAGTCAAAATTTTATATCTTGAACTTGAACGAAGAGAGAAGCATCACCTGCTCAAAGAACCATATTGCTGCATCTGATTGTAAGTCTCAACGGTCTAAATTGATTGATAAAAGGGATGATAATTGCTTTAATACTTCGACTATGTCACTGTTTATACAACAACTTAAGAAAACTCTTAGACAGAGTAAAAGAAAGTCTCAAAAGAAGGATCAATCAATCAATAAAAAAGTTCAGAAAAACTATGTTAGCGGAACTAGTTTCAAGTGCTATAGAAGTGTCCATGATACTTCTAAAATTCCTAATACGGAGTTGAGTGAGATAACTAAAGCATGGATGGCTACTCTTGACTACTGTCCTAAGGATGATATCTGTGATGGTTCTCTTAATCTCTTTGCTGAATCACGTTTGTCCTCCTAACAGTCCTGATTATTCCGTGATAATCAATCTTACTTCTCCAAAAAGGGAAGTCTTAACTGAAAAGATTGAAGATCTAGAATGGAAATTTTCTAACTTAAAATTAGATGTGATCAGTTGCAATCGTAATACTTATAAGACATGTCGAACCTCTTCGACTTTGCATCTTAAAAATCGTCAGCAAATTACTCCTGATTCTATATCATTCTTAAGCCACCCTGACAACAAGGATATTATGAAAACCACAAGAACGTACCTAATCTTGTGATTTCCTCATGTAATATCAGGATCATCTTAAAACTTTTAGCACTAAGAAATAAGAGAAGCTCTACTCTGCCAAATGTTGTTTACAGAAGAAGAAAAAGGAATCTCGTACAAAACCCTCTTTCTTTGTAAAAGAGATTTCCAAAAGACTGCATAGTTTGCGAAAATCAACAATCAAGGTATTCAAAATTGTGCTAAAAGGAAGAAAGAATGATGTACACTACTCTTCTTTCTTAAAAACAAGACAGAAACAAGAAATAATAAATACTTCATCCCCCAAAAAGATCCACCCAGTCCTGTAGTGGATTGGAACAATTACATCTTGTAATTCTGTGTTGATGATTTTTGTTTATCCCTCTTAGACAAAAATCATAATCTTCAAGAGGGTTGTGATGAATATTTCTGTTATTGTTTTGATTTTTTTTAGAATTGTTTATGTTTACAAACGGTTTTCTCCTTTAAGACTTTTTCGGAGGATAACCAAATTCAGTTAGGGTTTTTTGGTCAAGGATATTTTTGGATTTTTATCCTCTATCCTCAGTTCTTTTTAAGATGAAAATTTTCTCCTTAGCATAAACATTTCATCTATCATGTCCTCTTCAAGTCTTTCAAGCAAAGAAAGTGAGGTCTGGACTGTTCTTTTTCCTTCTAAGAAGATTCGGTTTGATTCTTCAGATAATGTGATGAGCCGTGATAATCACGGTTCCCCTCTAGATGGAAACCTCTCTGCTTCTCATTTTGATAAGCTCTCCTTAACCATGAATCTCGTCTTAGAAAAGTTAGGTGCTGAAAAGTGAACTTGAAGCCTCTTCCAAGAGACTTGAAGAAAAGATGGATAACCTGGAATCTAGAATTGATCTGATTAAAGATGAGCTTGATGAATACAGAGAATATGAGAAGAGTGTTCAAAGTAAGTGAAATGCTTTATAGGAGTTATTTTCCTAGTAAATCTTCTGATGAAAATTTTATTTACTTGTTTTGTTTAGAAGAATAACTAGAGTTTGGAATAGCCATTATTGTGATTACACATAGCTACGTCCAATGTTTTCATCTTCATTGTTTTTTTTTTTAGGTTTATTTGTTTAAATTCTAAAATTGTTTGGAAGATGATTTTTGCAGTATTAATCTTTATGATTTTATATATTGCAATTTGTTATGGGATATGTGTGTTTGCGTCCGTGAACTATGATTGTCCCATACCTTGTCAAAAGTTAAGTCTTTCATATGTCGATATGCATGTATTGATAAAAGAATGAATGAAATTTTGACATTACAAAAGTTAAAGAGTAATTTTGTAAAAGGGTCGTAACTTTATAGTGTAATTAGGGTCTGGGTCGTAGAACATACATTTGATGTATTTGGGTCGTAGACTGACTTTGACTGTTTGATTTTTGACCAAAATATCCTTCTAAAGCAGGTAAATGACCTACTACCCTAACACCAGTTAAGACCCTTAACGGGGTTCATAACTTGCCATTCTTTTTCTGTTAACTTTAACAACCGACGATTGTGGAGTCGGTGCCGGCTAAAAACTATCAGTAGGAAAGTGAATGTGCACCGTTAATTTATTAGTAGTGGCTGATATGTTCGCCTCAACCTAATTCCTCTTCGAAATTGAAGAAATACAAGAGTAGCAGCACCACCACCTCAACCTAATTGATTCACTGCTTGAGCTTTAGATGGGTTTTTCAAGAAATTAACTCCTTATACTATAATAAACATACCCTTTTGGCTGGGTCTCTTCTAATTTTCGTTTTTGATTGGAATTATGTGTTTATTTGGAGAACTGTGGTTTTTATTTCTCAACAGCCAAATCATAAAAGGTAAGATTCTCAGATTCATCATTGCATGCGTCTGAGCTTATAAATGGAAGTGTAGATCGAACTTTCTGTTAGTGAAAAATCGGTTCTTTTTTGTGAAATCTTTTTCTCAAGAAAGATTGATTTCTGGGGTTTGTATTTCTTACTGGATTTGGAAGAAATGGAATCTATTCTATAGATTAATCTAATCACTGGATGTTGTTATGGTGTTTGCGGAAATGTGTCACCGAAATTATAATGGAGGAACCTAAGGTTAGATGGAGAGAGAAATCTATGTAGGTATTCTTGAGAACTTGCATCCATCTTCAAGTGAATTTGATTGATTACGAGTATGATGTGTTAGTGATCATATTAGTTCATCAATGGTGGTATAAATGAAGGGTCGAGAAGAAAATTTTAATTAGGCATGTGACTGTCATTTCTTAGAGCACGTCCATCCGTCAATATGTGTTCACTTGATTAACGGTGACTAACAAATTAACTTGGTCAAGATGGAGGTTCGATTGACCATATTCAAAAAGTCAAGAACAGTTGAGTTAACGGTCTTTGGTTAGTCTACAACCCTAATGCATCAAGTGCATGTTCTACGACCCAGACCCTAATTAGACCATAAAAGTTACGACCCTTTTACAAAATATCTCAAAGTTAAAACCTTTTATGTCATTATTTGATGGAAGAAATGATAAAACTTTTGTGTACGAGGATTATGTCTATTGTATGTCATTGTGCAAATAGTGATGGAAAATAGAATGAATCCTTGTCTATTCCGCAATATTGATCTTCCCTGATCCATATTTTTATGTATATACTGTGCGGCTCCGTAAGTTCTCTTATGTTGAGCATTTCCGATTAAATTAATCATGGTTTTTCTTGTGGTTAATTTGGTTGAGTATTTTTGGATTCAAATTCATATACGTATGTGATTTGTTATGTCCAAAGAAATCCTTCTTTTTTTGTGAAAGTAAGGTCTCTCTTGTTGTTTTTTCGGGAATGAAATTTTATAGGGGAGAGTTCTTAATTGAACTTGTGCTTAATTGCCAAATCTTTGTGGGGAGTGCGGCTGTGGAAGTTTATAGGAGTTATCTTGTATCTTTATAAACTCCTTGATGAAAGCATTTAGCTTTGGCTATATGATTTCATCTAAAAAGTTGATATGTGCTTGCTTTTGATCATGAAATGTCTCTATGGAAATTTCGTTAGGATCTCACTAGTTTTCGTACCTTTTCCAATTTTATTGACAAAAAGGGGGAGAATTAATGTGTAGTTCACACTATGAATACATATGGTTTTCGGATCATTATGTAAGGGGGAGTGGTTTCCATGTGAGATGAAGTATTGAATAAGGGGGAGTGATACATATCACCTTAGTATTGTTGTCGAAGTTGTGATACAATTGAACTTTGATGTTGTGAAGTAATACTATGACACTGTGTAACAATGATTGAGAATTCTTGTTTTCTCATTGTTATGGATACGGATTTTCAACAACGATGATACTAAACTTACAACCTTTGGAATCATTGGATTACTTGGAAGTGACGAAGATTTCGAGTAATGTTGAAGAACCAAGAAGACCAGGCATGTGGAAGAAAAGCTACAAAAGTCTATATTTATTTTTGTATTCCATATGTATTGATAGTTTTGTCACTAAAATTGACAAAGGGGGAGATTGTTAGAGCACTGCTCGGTCGAACTCGCATGCGTTACTATCTCAAGCATGTTTGTCAATGTTAGTGATCAAAACTATAAGTCTTGATTTCTAGTCTACTTATAGCAAAGTCTCGGACTAGGATAGATAGTGTAGTTGATCTCTAGACTCCATGTCGATCTTCATACAAAGACGAAGAACTACTCAAGGAACTGGTGGAACTTCATCGACTAAAAGGTATGTGGAGACTTGAACTTATCTATCGCTCAAAAGTCTATCTACTCTATCTCCTATCTTGAGACAAAAGTCGTATTGCTATATAGACTTTGATTATACACATTTGCTATTTCGAGCCGAGTTTATCTCGCTTATCTATTTCTCGAAATATGTGTTGGTAAGCTTTCGCTTTGGCCAAGTTCATCTTTACTAGTAACGAAAGTCATATTAAGTCTCAATTACTTGAAAAATACTTTGACGAAAAATGGTTTGTGAACAACAACTATATAACGTCCTCTAAGAATGTTTCAATGGTTGAAATGAGAGTTTAGAATATATAACCATTGTTGGATATAAACATTGTTGGATATAAACATTGTTGGATATAAACATTGTGTGATAACTCATACGTGTGTAAGTCCTTATTCCTTGAACCAAAGTATGCGTACTTTTTTGCTCAGGAAAACCGGAACTAAAGTCCGCGTACCAGTACGCGCACCATCGGAAGTTCACGGGACGTGAAAATCTGCTGGAGTTTGTGAAATGAAAACAAACTTATTCCGGGTACTTAAGTCCGCATACCAGTATGCGTACTTAAGTTCGTTATTTTCTAAAAACGATTATTCGTGAACTTAAATTTATATAAACTAAGGAATGCATAATTGCAAACCGTGGCTATAAATTTCATGAATCGATTTGAGTGAATCAAATCGTTTTTGCTTCGATTGTGTCTTGTTTACTTCTATAAGATCTAAGCAATTGAACAACTCTCTAACTAGTTCATTTGAGTCATTTGAACTAGTTATGATAAACAAGAATATGATTGATATGAAAGTGCTCATATGGCTAACCATTTGGTTAATTACTGTTCAACAAACTAAGTGTACATGTTTGGGTACGATTACACAAACCTAAATAAACGTGCATTTCATTTGTGTGTAACAAGCTAAGTTTCGATCTAACGGTTGAAAGATATTAGCTTGAATCTAATCAGGTTTTCATCTAACGATGAATATTAAATGCTTTGTTACCAAGGTAACTTAGATTGTGATAGGGTGTAGAATACATCCTATTTACTATCTATTGTTTATGCTTTCTTTGCTATTTTTCTTGTAAATTATGTATTTTACGCTTGTTTTGAGTTTTATAGCTACTTTGGAGTCGCACGGAGGAAAAGAAGAAGAAATTATCCAATTTGAGCAAAAAAGGGTAAAATTATCATTTCATGGGCAGTCGCTATCTGGAGCCCGGTTAATGTTAAGGGACAAGTCTTTTGGAGGAGCACTATAGACAAACCAGCAGAGGTTAAGGGGGGCTGGAAACTTGGTTACCCCTTATCAGGGCAGCCCGAGTACCAATATCCCGCCCCATTTATAACCCTAAAATCGAGAGGATTTATCTTCTCAATTATTTCACATCTGAAATACGAAGGGAAGAAGCAGCCGCTATTTCTTTATCGTTTATCCGAGAGATGTAAAGATGAATCTCAAATGGAGATTAATGATGCAAGGCTGTGAAGATAGAGTTGCGATTCATAGATGGGTTCGATTTGAGTATGGTTAGGGGATCTGAGGGATTGAAGCAGCTCGGAAGGTATGGGTTTGCTGTTGGGTCTCTGGGGATCGAAGTTGTTAAAACTGAGCTAGGGTTTGATTGATGGTATGGATAGTGATGCTGGGGTTTGAGTGCTGCTGAGAATTTGAGAAACAGACACTGATGCTGTTAACGAATGAGAGAATTGATGAAGTAGAGATGGGTTTGTGGTTAGTTGAGTTTTGCTGTGAATTGAAGGGTGAAGCTGACTAAAAAGCTGAATCGAAGAGATGGAATTAGAACTGTAATGGATAAATCAGAGATGGGTTCGAGATGGATGGATGGTGGTGTTCATTAAATACGCAGAGAAGAAACAGGGCAATGAATCTGAAATCGAGAGAACAGATGGTTTAAGCGCATAGGTGGTGAGAAATGGGTTCAAAGTAATCAGAGATCGAATGGGTTAGAGTATTAGATCGGTGAGAAGAAGGAAGTGAATTGGAGATGGATTCTGTAACTGAAGCTCGTTCCTGATGCTATGGGACTATGAATCGATGAATGAATAAACGAGATGGGTGGCGTTTGAGGTTCAAGAAATGGGTTTGCTGAGAGTTGGAAGACATAAGTGAAGCTTGAATTGAGTAGATGTATGCTAGGATTTGAACAGGGATGGAGCTGAAGAGAGGCCTGACTTTGGCCGGGAAAACACCAGAAAACAGCCAAGACTCGGCCGGTTTTCTGCACCGGCGAGTCAACTCGGCGATGTCCGATCCAGCCGATCCAGCTCGGCCGAGTAAGACAAGTCAGCCACCTAGGGAGCTGACTCATAGCTGACTCGTCTAGCTGACTCCTCCTTCCCTTGACCGTTGACTGACGGTTGACCCGTTTGACCGTTAGTCCTAACGGTGGACTGACAGAATATTCCGTCGAATATACCAGTGACGGCGAAGAACTCAGGTGGCCGGCGACGACTTTTCCGGCCGGATTCCGGTCGTAATACCATTTCCGTGAGCCAAAAATTCCGAATTTTCGTGGACTTCTCTCATGGGTGTGAAGACTTGGACTTGGAATTGGATGGAGAATTTGGGTCAAATTTGGAAAGAGAAGATGAAAGATGAGAAAGACTTGAATTTGGAAATTGAATTGCTAAAGGAAAGGGGTTCTATTCCTTGGAAGATTTGGAGAATATTGAAGCCTATAAATAAAGAAGTTTTCTACATCTTTTGACACACCTCTTTACACACACAACACTTGTGTTTTTGCTAGCTTTTGAAAATTCTTCTTCTTAATTATTTGTGTGAACTTTAAAATTCTCCTTTTAATTATTATTTTGTGTGAATTTCAAAAACATGAGTAGCTAATTTTCTTATTGATTGAGGATGAATTCCTAGTTCTTAATATATGATTTGAGTTTTGTTTCAATTCTATCTTGAGATTTTTCACATGATTATCGTTTGTTTTTACTAATAGGAATGTTTATTCATTCATTCATGATTGATAGATTGTTTAGAGTGCACGCTAAATTGATTTGTTAGTTTAATCTAAATCTAGTATAAGTTAGGGAATAAGTAATCGTTCTTGACACTTTACACAAGTAGAAAACACGAGACCTTGCGGAGGGATTCCGTGGAGCGATTGTGTGTAAAAAAACAACGCTAGAAAGTGGACCAAGCGAACCGAGTTTAACTACTAGTACTAAACCTAAATTCATAGATCTTAATGCATTCGGGGAATTACATCTTGTAAGCGAACCTCAAGGTGGTTCTTTTGAATAGAATCTGATAACTAAGCGGACTTGTTACTCAGTGAAATAAGGGATTTTGGGGCTAGCTAAGCGGACCTGCTATCCTACGGTTGGTGATAATCTGTGACTAATAACAAGTAGAAAAGAACATAACTTGATTCATTGTTTTGCAACGAAGAATGATTCCTTGATCTTGTCTCTCTTATTGATTTCAACTTTATCTTTTAATTGCTTTGTTTATTTTCTTTTGCTTTTTATACATCCCCCTTTTTGTGACAATTTTTACAACTAGAATCTCTTGCTCCTCGTGGGAACGAACTTGACTTCCATTATATTATTTTTTAATTGAGTGGAAATATTAATTAATTTGATTGCACCTCGACACGCATCAAATTTTGGCGCACGTCTAGGGAGCAGCGGACGATTTTAGTTGTTTTTATTTTTCTTTTTGCTATATTCTTGCTTTGTTAGATCCTATACCGTATCTAACTTAGTTTTTGAGAATCTTATTTCAGGTATCGGTTTTCCATGTATGGTGGACAAGAGCAATCATATTACAACAATCAATACAGTTTTCAACCTCAACATTATGGCAACTTCCAACCATCCTTAGGATACAATCAAAACCATTCTTTTGGCTATGATCAATTTCCTACAGAACCTTATGGATATTCTCATACATATCAACAACCTTATGACGGGTATGTAAGTGGACAATCACAAGGATGGGAGGATAGTTTTGTTTATCATCGAAATTCTCTAGTTTTGCAAATAAGATGTACCGCCATGATTGGGGATCTTCAACAAAAGTTGCAAGAATCACTACAAGACCAGCAACCCTATGTTTGGGAGGAACCACATCCCGGAAATTCAAAGGAATTCGGAGAAATTATACGAACAAATTACTCAACTCGATAAAAATAGGGATGAGCAACTCCAACAACTTCAAGACGACATTGCTAAAATACGAAGAGACATGGATCAATACAAGGAGGAGAGGGATAAAGAAGAATTTTGCTATCAAAGCAATAACTATTCTAATGTGCCTATGGTGTGTAGTGAATATTTGACCGATGATTATGTTGGAAAAGGCCAACCTTTGGAGACTTTTGAAGAAGCTAGTGTAGCTTACTCGAGCCTTGATCTTAATAATGATCAAGCACCTATTCAAAAGGTAGAGCTTGAGGAAGATGCAATTAGTGCTTGGAAAAAATTCCTTAGGGAAAGATATGAGTCTGCGGAAGTGTATGAGCGTTGCAACAATGAGGAAGTTATTCCAACTCCGGATCATAATAATGATCCTTCACCTATTCAAAAGGAGGAGATTGGGTGTGACTTACCTATTGTTATAAACGGTGTAACACCCGCACAAGAAGATCTTATAATCTATACCGATGAAAATCATTTTAGTGAATGGCCCGATTCCGATGATGAGAATGTTGAAGAGATGATACTAGATGATGAAACCAAATTGATTGATTTTGTGGAAGACCCAATTGAACTTGCCAAAGATTTTAATGATGCCGAGACTTTAGTTAAGGTAGAAAATAACGACGATTGGTTGCAAGATTCGATAGAGGACCACGATATACAAGAGGTAAGTAATTCACATGAATTCTCTAAGGATGAAGAGGATTCCGCAAAACAAGAGATTGTGCAAGGTTTGTCTAACCCTTTGCCTATTGATTCTTCTCCTTTACCTCTTATTGGTTTGAATGTATGTGCTTGAAAGTATTTTTGGATGATTTTGTTTCTAAATATCCACCATTGGAAACACTTGATGCTAACACCATGCAGGTTTTCCAAGAAGAATACATGGAAGTTCCCAAATTCTATGTTCTTTATACACTTCCGAGTGTGGACGAGAATAAGTGTGGGGAAATTTCTATCGAGCGATAATTTCATTATTGTTTTCTTGTGCTAATATTTGTATGGAGTTATTGTTTTCAAAACAGGTATTATGGGTGGATCCTCAAATTTTCAGATTGTTAATATATGGGGAATGAATTTTGCAAGAGCTAAGTCGGGCCGTCGACTTTAAAACAAGCGCTTCATGGGAGGCAACCCATTGGTTTAGTATTTCTTGTCTTTTTGCTTTTTGTTATTTGTTTTTCTTGTTTCTTATCATGTTAAAATTTCCCACCTTGACTTTACTAGGAGGATTCAATTACATTGAGGACAATGTAAGGTTTAAGTGTGGGGGAGTGGTTAAGCATGTATTTTAAAAAAAAATAAATTTAAAAAAAAATAAATTTAAAAAAAAATTAAAAATTTAAAAAAAAAAAAAAAGTTTTACATAAAAACTCCAACTTTTAGAGATTTTAGGGTCACTAGCATACTTCTAGGTATGTTTACATAGAGATTTTGACCGACATAATTGAACTTGGAAATGTTAGAGAACTACATTCGGATTTCTTGCTTGTTAGAGTGTTAAATAATGGATTTAATCATGCCGGTGATGCGAATTTGGTGCAGGGAGAAATGCATTATTAGAGTTGCTGATCAATCATTAGTGGAGACTACCCGTATTCATATCATGTGAGGCACAGACCAGAAATTTTTCCATCTACTAAAGAGCTTTCTTTTGAGTGTGTGTCACCGTACGTAAATTCCGGGTAGAATGGTGAGCTACCCAACCTCCCACCAATAGAAGCACTTCTCTTTGATCTCTTGAGTGCTAATTTTATCAATCATGAGGGTGACGTCTATAGATGAAAGCTTCCTTCTTGTAGTTCGATTTGCAGTTAGCACCATTCTCTCTCTCGACAACAACGGATCCATAGAAACACCATCATCATCAACAAGGAGCGACATCAAAATCTACAAGGAAAGTTGGAAAAATTCACGGTTTACAAGCAACGGAACGAAAAAAAAAAATAGAGCAAATTTCAAATATAAGTAAAGCAACATACAAAGAGCGGATTCACATATATGTTGAGGACTTACAATAAATGAGCATAATTATACATACAAGTATGAAGACTTATTCATAAAAGCGAAGAAAATCAAAAGGTGAGAATTGTTGAAGTTTATGATTTCGAGACGATACAAGTTGTGAAGAATCAAGCGGTAAAATACTTCTCCCACGGCCACGGTTTGTTTTTATATTTTATTTCGCTTGTTTCAATAAAAAAAAAAAATTATTGAAAAAAAAAAGAAAAAAAAAAAAAAAAGACAAGAGAAATATTTGTTTTATTTGGAGAACTGTGGTTTTTATTTCTCAACAGCCAAATCATAAAAGGTAAGATTCTCAGATTCATCATTGCATGCGTCTGAGCTTATAAATGGAAGTGTAGATCGAACTTTCTGTTAGTGAAAAATCGGTTCTTTTTTGTGAAATCTTTTTCTCAAGAAAGATTGATTTCTGGGGTTTGTATTTCTTACTGGATTTGGAAGAAATGGAATCTATTCTATAGATTAATCTAATCACTGGATGTTGTTATGGTGTTTGCGGAAATGTGTCACCGAAATTATAATGGAGGAACCTAAGGTTAGATGGAGAGAGAAATCTATGTAGGTATTCTTGAGAACTTGCATCCATCTTCTAGTGAATTTGATTGATTACGTGTATGATGTGTTAGTGATCATATTAGTTCATCAATGGTGGTATAATTGAAGGGTCGAGAAGAAAATTTTAATTAGGCATGTGACTGTCATTTCTTAGAGCACGTCCATCCGTCAATATGTGTTCATTTGATTAACGGTGACTAACAAATTAACTTGGTCAAGATGGAGGTTCGATTGACCATATTCAAAAAGTCAAGAACAGTTGAGTTAACGGTCTTTGGTTAGTCTACAACCCTAATGCATCAAGTGCATGTTCTACGACCCATACCCTAATTAGACCATAAAGTTACGACCCTTTTACAAAATATCTCAAAGTTAAAACCTTTTATGTCATTATTTGATGGAAGAAATGATAAAACTTTTGTGTACGAGGATTATGTCTATTGTATGTCATTGTGCAAATAGTGATGGAAAATAGAATGAATCCTTGTCTATTCCATAATATTGATCTTCCATGGTTTTTCTTGATCCATATTTTTATGTATATAATTGCCAAATCTTTATGTGCGGTGCTAGTGCATATTTATACACCTTGGCATTTTACTCAGTTCTCTTATGTTGAGCATTTCTATGGATTAAATTAATCATGGTTTTTCTTGTGGTTAATTTGGTTGAGTATTTTTGGATTCAAACCATTCCCCAAAGCCTATACTTTTTATGGGGAGAGTTCTTAATTGTCTATTCAACTAGCCCTCGTGGTTTTGGCCAAACTTGCACCACCGTAACCCCCGTTTATTCAAATCATCATAGCTCCGCATAAGCTCCGAATCAAACATGTATATATTCCAAAAAACCACACCCACCCGATCTTCCTTCATTCCACCATTGAAAATGATCCATATTTTTATGTATATAAATATAGTCCAAGGTTTATGTGCAACAAAGAAAAGAAGATGAGAATTAATGAAGTTTGTGAAAATTTAGTTTATCGTTTTATTGTATTCTTTGTTTATTTTCTCGTGAAAGTTTTCTGATGTTAATTTTAGAAGTGAGTGAGTACTCCCACCCTTGCTAATGGTTGATTTCCTTTCTTAGAGATCATCTTCTTTTTTGTCCAATTCTCCAGTTTTTATTTCTAAGGTTATCCTTGTGGGTGGATTTCTCTTAATAAAAAAGCATCTTTTTTGAAAAACCCTATGTGCTTGAGAATGTTTCTTCGATAGGAGCATGCGAAACTATCTTTTCTGAGGCTTGAGACTCTTTAGAAGGTTTTGTGGAACACCTCTTTGTAAAACCCTCACGAGACTACAACTGATGATTTTCTCATTTCACTGAATGTCTTGCTTTTTCTTTTTTCAAGAATAAATATTTGTATTAATTAATTTTGTGTTTTTAGGTAATAAATAAAGTTCATGAAAAAGAAATGTGGGTGAGCTCTATGGAGGCCAAATTTTTGCAACCCAACAAGTTGGATCTTGAGCTGGACCCGACCCGTGACTCCGAGTCTCTAAGTTCTCTTATGTTGAGCATTTCCGATTAAATTAATCATGGTTTTTCTTGTGGTTAATTTGGTTGAGTATTTTTGATTCAAATAATGTGTAGTTCACACTACGAATACATATGGTTTCGGATCATTATGTAAGGGGGAGTGGTTTCCATGTGAGATGAAGTATTGAATAAGGGGAGTGATACATATCACCTTAGTATTGTTGTCGAAGTTGTGATACAATTGAACTTTGATCTTTGTGTAGTAATACTATGACACCGTGTAACAATGATTGAGAATTCTTGTTTTCTCATTGTTATGGATACGGATTTTCAACAACGATGATACTAAACTTACAACCTTTGGAATCATTGGATTACTTGGAAGTGACGAAGATTTCGAGTAATGTTGAAGAACCAAGAAGACCAGGCATGTGGAAGAAAAGCTACAAAAGTCTATATTTATTTTTGTGTTCCATATGTATTGATAGTTTTGTCACTAAAATTGACAAAGGGGGAGATTGTTAGAGCACTGCTCGGTCGAACTCGCATGCGTTACTATCTCAAGCATGTTTGTCAATGTTAGTGATCAAAACTATAAGTCTTGATTTCTAGTCTACTTATAGCAAAGTCTCGGACTAGGATAGATAGTGTAGTTGAGCTCTAGACTCCATGTCGATCTTCATACAAAGATGAAGAACTAGTCAAGGAACTGGTGGAACTTCATCGACTAAAAGGTATGTAGAGACTTGAACTTATCTATCGCTCAAAAGTCTATCTACTCTATCTCCTATCTTGAGATAAAAGTCGTATTGCTATATAGACTTTGATTATACACATTTGCTATTTCGAGCCGAGTTTATCTCGCTTATCTATTTCTCGAAATATGTGTTGGTAAGCTTTCGCTTTGGCCAAGTTCATCTTTACTAGTGACGAAAGTCATATTAAGTCTCAATTACTTGAAAAATGCTTTGACGAAAAATGGTTTGTGAACAACAACTATATAACGTCCTCTAAGAATGTTTCAATGGTTGAAATGAGAGTTTAGAATATATAACCATTGTTGGATATAAACATTGTTGGATATAAACATTGTGTGATAACTCATACGTGTGTAAGTCCTTATTCCTTGAACCAAAGTATGCGTACTTTGTTGCTCGGAAAAGCTGGAACTAAAGTCCGCGTGCCGATCGCGCGCACCATCGGAAGTTCACGGGACGTGAAAATCTGCTGGAGTTTGTGAAATGAAAACAAACTTATTCCGGGTACTTAAGTCCGCATACCAGTATGCTTACTTAAGTTCGTTATTTTCTAAAAACGATTATTCGTGAACTTAAATTTATATAAACTAAGGAATGCATAATTGCAAACCGTGGCTATAAATTTCATGAATCGATTAGAGTGAATCAAATCGTTTTTGCTTCGATTGTGTCTTGTGTACTTCTATAAGATCTAAGCAATTGAACAACTCTCTAACTAGTTCATTTGAGTCATTTGAACTAGTTATGATAAACAAGAATATGATTGATATGAAAGTGCTCATATGGCTAACCATTTGGTTAACTCTTTGTTCAACAAACTAAGTGTACATGTTTGGGTACGATTACACAAACCTAAATAAACGTGCATTTCATTTGTGTGTAACAAGCTAAGTTTCGATCTAACGGTTGAAAGATATTAGCTTGAATCTAATCAGGTTTTCATCTAACGGTGAATATTGAATGCTTTGTTACCAAGGTAACTTAGATTGTGATAGGGTGTAGAATACATCCTATTTACTATCTATTGTTTATGCTTTCTTTGCTATTTTTCTTGTAAATTATGTATTTTACGCTTGTTTTGAGTTTTATAGCTACTTTGGAGTCGCACGGAGGAAAAAGAAGAAATTATCCAATTTGAGCAAAAAAGGGTAAAATTGTCATTTCATGGGAAGTCGCTATCTGGAGCCCGGTTAATGTTAAGGGACAAGTCTTTTGGAGGAGCACTATAGACAAACCAGCAGAGGTTAAGGGGGCTGGAAACTTGGTTACCCCTTATCAGGGCAGCCCGAGTACCAATATCCCACCCCATTTATAACCCTAAAATCGAGAGGATTTATCTTCTCAATTATTTCACATCTGAAATACAAAGGGAAGAAGCGAATGCTTCTTTGCTATCGTTTATCCGAGAGATGTAAAGATGAATCTCAAATGGAGATTAATGATGCAAGGTCAAAAGATAGATTTGCGATTCATAGATGGGTTCGATTTGAGTATGGTTAGGGGATCGAGGGATTGAAGCATCGGAAGGTATGGGTTTCTGCTGTTGGGTCTCAGGGGATCGAAGTTGTAAAACTGAGCTAGGGTTTGATTGATGGTATGGATAGTGATGCTGGGGTTTGAGTGCTGCTGAGAATTTGAGAAACAGACACTGATGCTGTTAACGAATGAGAGAATTGATGAAGTAGAGATGGGTTTGTGGTTAGTTGAGTTTTGCTGTGAATTGAAGGGTGAAGCTGACTAAAAAGCTGAATCGAACAGATGGAATTAGAACTGTAATTGATAAATCAGAGATGGGTTCGAGATGGAGGGATGGTGGTGTTCATTAAATACGCAGAGAAGAACAGGGCAATGAATCTGAAATCGAGAGAACAGATGGGTTCTGGCGCTGTTGGTGGTGAGAAATGGGTTCAAAGTAATCAGAGATCGAATGGGTTAGAGTATTAGCTCGGTGAGAAGAAGGAAGTGAATTGGAGATGGATTCTGTAACTGAAGCTCGTTCCTGATGCTATGGGACTATGAATCGATGAATGAATAAACGAGATGGGTGGCGTCTGAGGTTCAAGAAATGGGTTTGCTGAGAGTTGGAAGACATAAGTGAAGCTTGAATTGAGTAGATGTATGCTAGGATTTGAACAGGGATGGAGCTGAAGAGAGGCCTGACTTTGGCCGGGAAAACACCGAACAGCCAAGACTCGGCGGTTTTACGCCGTAGTCAACTCGGCGATGTCCGATCCAGCCGATCCAGCTCAGCCGAGTAAGAAAAGTCAGCCACCTAGGGAGCTGACTCCTCCTTCCCTTGACCGTTGACTGACGGTTGACCCGTTTGACCGTTAGTCCTAACGGTGGACTGACGGAATATTCCGTCGAATATACCAGTGACGAAGAACTCGGGTGGCCGACGACGACTTTTCCGGCCGGATTCCGGCGAGCCAAAAATTCCAGAATTTTCTGTGGACTTCTCTCATGGGTGTGAAGACTTGGACTTGGAATTGGATGGAGAATTTGGGTCAAATTTGGAAAGAGAAGATGAAAGATGAGAAATACTTGAATTTGGAAATTGAATTGCTAAAGGAAAGGGGTTCTATTCCTTGGAAGATTTGGAGAATATTGAAGCCTATAAATAGAGAAATTTTCTACATCTTTTGACACACCTCTTTACACACACAACACTTGTGTTTTTGCTAGCTTTTGAAAATTCTTCTTCTTAATTATTTGTGTGAACTTTAAAATTATCCTTTTAATTATTATTTTGTGTGAATTTCAAAAACATGAGTAGCTAATTTTCTTATTGATTGAGGATGAATTCCTAGTTCTTAATATATGATTTGAGTTTTGTTTCAATTCTATCTTGAGATTTTTCACATGATTATCGTTTGTTTTTACTAATAGGAATGTTTATTCATTCATGATTGATTGATAGATTGTTTAGAGTGCACGCTAAATTGATTTGTTAGTTTAATCTAAATCTAGTATAAGTTAGGGAATAAGTAATCGTTCTTGACACTTTACACAAGTAGAAAACACGAGACCTTGCGGAGGGATTCCGTGGAGCGATTGTGTGTAAAAACAACGCTAGAAAGTGGACCAAGCGAACCGAGTTTAACTACTAGTACTAAACCTAAATTCATAGATCTTAATGCATTCGGGAATTACATCTTGTAAGCGAACCTCAAGGTGGTTCTTTTGAATAGAATCTGATAACTAAGCGGACTTGTTACTCAGTGAAATAAGGGATTTTGGGGCTAGCTAAGCGGACCTGCTATCCTACGGTTGGTCATAATCTGTGACTAATAACAAGCAGAAAAGAACATAACTTGATTCATTGTTTTGCAACGAAGAATGATTCCTTGATCTTGTCTCTCTTATTGATTTCAACTTTATCTTTTAATTGCTTTGTTTATTTTCTTTTGCTTTTTATACATCCCCCTTTTTGTGACAATTTTTACAACTAGAATCTCTTGCTCCTCGTGGGAACGAACTTGACTTCCATTATATTATTTTTTAATTGAGTGGAAATATTAATTAATTTGATTGCACCTACGACACGCATCAGATTGCAAACCCTGATTTGAAAGACTATATAAAGGAGAACTCTAGCAATTGAAACCTAATCCCCACACCTCCTGTGTGATACTAGTTGTATAAGCTAGAGTCGATTCTCCTTTAACCTTAGGTTTCTACCGAGACCCAGTAGGTTAACGACCTGATGACTTCATTGGGATTGTGAAGCTAGACCCAACTATTTTCTTTGTAGTTGTGTGATCTGATCTTGCTGTTTCTATCGTACTAAGTACAATCATAAGATTGGTTTGAGATTGATTTCTCCGATATGCAAGATATAAAAGAAGTCTCATCGTTTGTGATTCCGCAATATCTTCTTTCGCTAGTCGATTAAGATTATTGTGAGGTGATTGATAATTCTAGGCTGTTCTTCGGGAATATAAGTCCGGGTTATCAATTTGTAGGATCAGAATATCGCGACATCAATACCTTGCGAGATCAATAAACGACAACATTGCGAAGGTGTCACAGATGAGTAATATAAATGACGCAATGAATGACGATAGCCAAAACACGAGAAAGATATGAAGACCTAGCGAGAACTAGGAAAGTTGCGAGATTATATATTTGTACACTTGCGATATTTCGCAAGTTATTCCCGAAAATAAAGGACAGCTTAGCTGTCATCCATTATGTAATACCCTATATAAAGAGCCGAGCAGGCCTATTGGAAGGAGATCTTTTTTTTTAGTGTTGGGCAAGTCATTAAGAGAGAAAAGTTTAGAGTGATTGTAATTCTTTAACTGATTTCCATTTCATCTTGTAAACATTTTAAGAGTTTAATCAATAAAAATTACAATTGTTCATCCTAAAATGATTTGATTGTATAGATTCTTGTGAGGGGTGTAGTGTAGGATTTCCTGCAACTACATATTGGCGCTAGAAATAGGGAGCACTAAAGATTAGAGATTGGATATTGTCATTAAAATTGTTCAAATCAGGAGTATAATGGATAAATGGGTTAAAATGGAGAAAGCCAGAATCAAGGAGAGTAATGGAGAATTGGAATGTAGTATGATTACAAAGACGATGGTTAATAAATTTCATGAAAGTATCAGAGGGAGAATACACAAACGAGATTTTTAAGGAAAGAAAATTATAACAACAGAGAAGGCGTCACCCTTGAAAGAATGGGAAAAACAGAAGATTATGTTCACATCAACGGAGATATCAAGAGAGAATTTAAATCACACGTCTCCACTAGTGATTACGATAAGCGCAAGCAAGGAAGAAGGAGAACTAACAAAAAAAGTGGAAGAATGGGCAATAAATAGAACTTTGGTGGACACAGGGAGTTTAGTGAATATAATGTTCTTATAAAGAATTGGGGTACAAAAATGAAGAAATGACTTCCTCAACATATCATATCCATGGTTTTGGCAAATCTATAACAAAACCTAAAGGGGAAATAAAAATGGAATGTGTAGTGGATATAGAATCGCCATACAACATGTTGAATGGAAGAAACAGGTGAAGAGGCGAAAAGATCGCAAAAAGATGGCAAGAGCGGTGAAAAGGAAGAAGAATTTAGAACTTACAATAAATAGAACTTTGGTGGACACAGGGAGTTTAGTGAATATAATGTTCTTATAAAGAATTGGGGTACAAAAATGAAGAAATGACTTCCTCAACATATCATATCCATGGTTTCGGCAAATCTATAACAAAACCTAAAGGGGAAATAAAAATGCGAATTCTGTTGGGAGAAATTGAAACACAAGTGACGTTATGTGTAGTGGATATAGAATCGCCATACAACATGTTGTTGGGAAGACCATGGGTACATGCAATAAAAGTTGTAGCCTCGACATTTCATCAATGTGTCAAATTTCCTATCCGAGTGGGATTGGCGAAATCGGAGAGATACCGATAAAAGGAAAGATATATCATCAAATTGAGGTAAAACATTATGAAGAACAGTGAAGAGGCGAAAAGATCGCAAAAAGATGGCAAGAGCGTTGAAAAAAGGAAGAAGAATTTAGAACTTACATGATAAGAGCAGAAGAAGGAAAAGGAATACCTGGCGAAATCTCGGAAGAAGAGAATGAGCTTGCGAAGGAAATAAAAGGACCAGCGCCTATGGGAGAACCGAAGGCTAGCTACACCGCAGCAGAGCCGACAAAGGAAGTGAACGTCGGAACTGAAGAAGAACCCAAGATTTTAAAAATTGGGACTAAGATGGATGCAGATGAAGAAAGAAGAACTGTTGATTTGTTGCGAGATTACAAAGACATTTTCGCATGGGACATGGATGAAATGCCTGGTATAGATCCATCTGTGGCGTGCCATAAATTGGAGATTGACAAAAATGCAAGACCATTCAAACAAAGAATTAGAAAAATCGCAACAGCATATCATCCTCAAATAGAAGAAGAATTGCAGAAGATGCTAGACGCAAGAATCATTAGACAAGCAAAATATCCTGAATGGATAGAAAATATGGTCGTGGTCCCAAAGAAGAAAAAAGGGATAAGAATTTGTATAGACTTTACTGATCTAAATAAAGCGTGTCCAAAAGATAGTTTTCCTTTGCCAGATATTCCGCAAATGGTCGAATCAGCAGCAGGAAATGAAAGGATATCATCTCTTGATGGATACAAAGGCTACAATCAAATTCCGCTAGCTGAGGAAGACCAAGAACATACTGCTTTCTTCGCTCCAAGAGGATTATACTGTTACACAAAAATGCCATTTGGTCTGCGAAATGCTGGAGCAACATACCAAAGGATGGTAGAAAAGGTGTTCGCAAAATGGATACACAAAATACTGGAGGTATATGTGGATGACATGTTAATAAAAAGTAAAGAAGCAAAAGACCATGTACGAGGATTTGAGGGAAATTTTTGAACAAATGAGGCATTTCAACATCAAAGTAAATCCGAGAAAAATGTACCTTTGGAGTTGCATCAGGAAAATTTTTAGGTTACATTGTATCAAAAGAAGGAATACAAGTTGACCCATAGAAAGTACAAGCAATTCGCGATATGCCAACACCAGCAACGGTAAAAGATGTGCAGAAGTTAAATGGACTATTAGCTTCGCTAGGAAGATTCATCTCGCGATCATCCGACAAATGTAAGCATTTTTTCAACGTACTCAAAAGGGAGCGAAATTTAGATGGACCGATGAATGTGAGAAAGCTTTACAAGGAATAAAAGAACATCTAATGGACATATCAATTTTACAAAAAGCAGAACAAGGGGAGGAATTATTAATCTACCTTGCGACAACCTCGTATGCACTAAGTGCAGTATTATTGCGAATAGACGCAGGAGTGGAAAAACCAATCTATTACATCAGCAAAACCTTCAATTCCGCGGAGAAGAATTATTCAAAAATTGAAAAACTAATTTTGGCATTAGTCTATGCAATATTCAAGCTTCGCATATACTTTCAGGCACATACAATTAAGGTGATGACAAGAATACCAATTGAGTCGGTAATGAAAAATTCAAAGAGGTCGGAGTAGAGTTGAGAGGTGGAATGCTCATGTAAGTAATTGCAAAATCAAATATGAAATACTATCTTCACCAAAATCACAAGTTGTTGCGAGACTTTTTAGCGAGTTCCCTTTGGAAGAGGATGAAGCAGTGGAAAAATGATGGATATAGAAGAAGAACACGGAGATCCAAAAGATTTATTAACGAGCCAAACAAGATGGGAAATATTGGTAGATGGATCGTCAAATGGGGAAGGCAACGGAGTTGGGATCGTTTTAATTTCGCCAGAAGGCAATAAAATAGCTTTTTCTTTCAGATTGGAGTTTGCATCTACCAACAATGAAACAGAATACGAAGCTATAATACATGCTCTGCGATTCGCAATAGAAATGAAGTTGGAAAATGTGAGAATCACCAGTGATTCACAATTAGCTATTCGCCAAATAACAGAAGAATATACTACAAATGAACCATCTTTGAAAAAGTACAAGAAACTTGTTGAAGAGTTGTAGATGCAAATACTGTAGGATCAGAATATCGCAACATCAATACTTCGCGAGATCAATAAACAACAGCATTGCGAGGGCGTCGCAGAAGAGTAATATAAATGACGTAATGAATGACGACAGCCAAAACACGAGAAAGGTGTGAATACTTAGCGAAGTTTAGGAGAGCTGCGAGATTATATGTTTGTACACTTACGATATTTCGCAAGTCATTCCCTAAAATAAAGGACAGCTTAGCTGTCATCCATTGTGTACTACCCTATATAAAGAGTTGAATAAGCCTGTTGTGCGGAGAGATCTTTTTCGGAGTGTTAGACAAGTCATTAGGAGAGAGAAAGTTTGTGGTGATTGTAATTTCTTTAGCTCTTTTCTATCTTATCTTATCTTGTAAACATTCAAGGAATTAATCAATAAAATCATTGTTATTCATCTTCAAATGTCTTAGTTGTGTGGATTATTGTGAGGGGTGTAGTGTAGGATTTCCTACAACTACATATTGGCGCTAGAAACAGGGAGCAATTTAAGATAAGAGATTGGATATTGTCACTAAAATTGTTAAAATCAAGAGTATGATGGATAAATTGGAGAAAACTAGAATCAAAGAGAGTAATGAAGAATTGGAATGTAATATGATTACAAAAGCAATGGTTAATGAATTTCATGAAAGTATCAAAGGAAGAATACACAAAAGAGATTTTGAAGGAAAAAAGATTATAACAGCAGAGAAATCATCACCCTTGAAAGAATGGGAAAAATAGAAGATTATGTTCACTGCAACGGAGATATCAGGAGAGAATTTAAATCACACATCTCCATTAGTGATTACAATAAGTGCAAGCAAAGAAGAGGGAAATTTAACAAAAACAGCGGAAGAATGGGCAATAAATAGAACCTTGGTGGACACAGGGAGTTCAGTGAATATAATGTTTTATCATGCTTATAAGAAATTGGGGTACAAAGTTGAAGAATTGACTTCCGCAACATATCATATCTATGGTTTCGGCAAATCCATAACAAAACCTAAAAGGGAAATAAAAATACGAATTTTGTTGGGAGAAATTGAAACACATGTGACGTTATGTGTAGTGGATATGGAATCACCATATAACATGATGTTGGGAAGACCATGGATACATGCAATAAAAGCTGTAGCATCAACATTTCATCAATGTGTCAAATTTCCTATACCGAGTGGAATTGGCGAAATCAAAGGAGATACTGATAAAGGAAGAATATATCATCAAATCGAAGTAAAGCATTATGAAGAACAAGTGAAAAGGCGAAAATATCGCAAGAAGATGGCAAAAGCAGCGAAAAAGGAAGAAGAATTTAGAACTTACATGATAAGAGCGGAAGAAGGAAAAGGAATATATGGTGAAGAGAATGATCTCGCGAAGGAAGTAAAAGGACCAACGCCCATGGGAGAACCGAAGGCTAGCTACACTGCGGCAGAACCAACAAAGGAAGTAAATATTGGAACTGAAGAAGAACCAAAGATGTTAAAAATTGGTACTAAAATGGAGGCAGATGAGGAAAGAAAGACTATTGAATTGTTGCGAGATTATAAAGACATTTTCGCATGGGATATGGATGAGATGCCTGGAATAGATCCATCTGTAGCGTGCCATAAATTAGAGATTGATAAAAATGCAAGACCATTTAAGCAAAGAATTAGAAAAATTGCAACAGCATATCATCCTCAAATAGAAGAAGAATTACAGAAGATGCTTGATGCCGGAATTATTAGACAAGCAAAATATCCCGAATGGATAGCAAATATGGTCGTAGTTCCAAAGAAGAAAAAAAGGAATAAGAATTTGCATAGATTTTACCGATCTAAACAAAGCTTGTCCAAAAGATAGTTTTCCCTTGCGGATATTCGCAGATGGTTGAATCGAAAATAGGAAATGAAAGGATATCCTCTATTGATGGATATAAGGGATACAATCAAATTCCTCTCGCTGAAGAAGACCAAGAGCATACGCCTTTTCGCTCCAAGAGGATTATCTTTGTTACACAAAAATGCCATTTGGTCTGCGAAATGCTGGTGCAACGTATCAGAGGATGGTAGAGAAAGTGTTCGAACAATGGATACATAAAACACTAGAGGTATACGTGAATGACATGCTAATAAAAAGCAAAGAAGCAAAAGATCATGTGCGAGATTTGAAGGAAATTTTTGAACAAATGAGACATTTCAATATCAAAGTAAATCCAGAAAAATGTACCTTTGGGGTGGCATCTGGAAAATTTTTAGGATACATTGTGTCAAAAGAAGGAATACAAGTTGATCCGGAGAAAGTACAAGCAATTCGCGATATGCCGACACCAGCAACAGTGAAAGATGTGCAAAAATTAAATGGACTATTAGCTTCGCTATGAAGATTCATCTCGCGATCATCTGATAAGTGCATGCATTTCTTCAACATACTTAAAAAGGGAGCGAAATTTAGATGGACAGATGAATGTGAAAAGGCGTTACAAGGAACAAAAGAACATCTAATGGATATATCAATCTTACAAAAAGCAGAGCCAGGGGAAGAATTACTAATTTACCTCGCGACAACCTCGCATGCACTAAGTGCAGTATTATTGCGAATGGACGTAGGTGTGGAAAAACCAATTTATTACATCAGCAAAACATTCAATGCCGCAGAGAAAAATTATTCAAAAATTGAAAAATTAATTCTGGCATTAGTTTACGCAACATTTAAACTTCGCATCTACTTCGAAGCACACACGGTGAAGGTAATGACAAAAGTACCAATTGAGTCAGTGATGAAAAATTCAAAAAGGTCAGGAAGAGTTGAAAGATGGAATGCTCAAGTAAGTCATTGCAAACTCAAATATGAAATATTATCCTCAACCAAATAACAAGTGGTTTCCGTTAGAAGAGGATGAAGCAGTGGAAGAAATGATGGATATAGAAGAAGAACATGGAAATCCAAGGGATTTATTAACTGAGCCAAACAAATGGGAAATATTGGTAGATGGATCGTCAAATGGTGAAGGTAACGGAATTGGGATCATTGTAAATTCGCCAGAAGGTAATAAAATGGCTTTTTCTTTCAGATTGGAATTTGCGTCTACCAACAATGAAACAGAATATGAAGCTATAATACATGCCTTGCGATTTGCAATAGAAATGAAGTTAATGAATGTGAGGGTCACCAGTGATTCCCAGTTAGCTATTCGCCAGATAAAAGAAGAATATACTACAAATGAACCATCCATGAAAAAATACAAAAAACTTGTTGAAGAATTGTCGGCGAAGATACCAAAAATAAAATGGAGACACATATCAAGAAGAGACAATAGACTCGCGGATGCTTTTGCTTTTATATCAAGTATGATGACAGATCCATCTGCGAGACGCATAAAAATACAGACACTTCTATCACCATCAATCAACAAAGAGGAAGAGGAAGAAGCGGAAGTAATGCTCATAGAAGATGAAACACAAAAGCCAAGTTGCGAAGATTGGAGAACAGAACTTCATGCTTATCTAATGAAAGAAGAAACACCAAGAAATAGATTGAGATGCACAAATTAAAAAGCCGTGCAACAAATTATGAATTAAGAGATGGGGTATTATACCGAAAATCCTTTAATGGACCCTCACTTAGATGTTTAACACGAAAGGAAGGAGAAGTAGTGTTAAAAATATTACACAGTGGGGATGCTGGCAATCACAGTGGCAGAAGATCTTTAGCACATAAGGCGAAAATGCAAGGCTATTATTGGCCATATCTGCATGAAGATGCGAAACAAGTATCAAGACGTTGCAAAGATTGTCAGAGGCATGGAAATAAAATACACGCACCAGGAGCACCATTAACTTCTTCAACAAGTGTATGGCCTTTTGGAAAGTGGGGATTAGATATTGTAGGACCTTTTTTACCAGGTACAGGGCAGAGAAGATATTTGATTGTCGCTACAGATTATTTCACAAAGTGGGCAGAACTAAAAGCAGTACAACACATTCGCGATAAAGATGTTTTTACCTTCATATTCGAAAACATTATATGTAGATTTGGAATTCCAGCACAGTTGGTATCTGACAATGGGAAACAGTTTGAGGGACAAAATATAGAATTGTCGCTTAATGCATTTCAAATAAAATGTGGGAAATCAACTCTTTTATACCCGCAGCCAATGGACAAAGCGGAAGCAACAAATAAAACAATCGCAGATATACTTTTGAGAAGAAGTTAGAAGGACATAATAAGGCATGGTGTGAACAAGTGCATAATGCGGTATGGGCTTACAATACAACAAGGCGAGAAGCTACGGGAATGTCACCATTTTGTCTAACATATGGAGTTGAAGTCACTTACACGAAGTTGTTATTCCAACAACAAAGAGAGAAGCTTGGGAGAAAAATCTTAGTGCGGGAAATATTTTGGTTAAATTAGATGAATTAGAGGAAAACAGAGAAAGAGCACCACAGCATATGGAGAATTATCAGCGAAGATTAGCCAGAGAATATAACAAACGTGTCAAGACACGCGAATTTCAACCGGGTGATATGGTATTGCGAGAAACAACAATATATCTGCGAGAAAGTGGTGGTACATTGGCGAAAAAATGGGATGGACCTTATATCATAAAGGAGATAGTTGGAACAGGGGCATATAGATTAATGGATCCTGAGGGCAAAGATGTGGGCCAGAGATTGGGTAGACCGTGGAATAGATTATATCTCAAGAAATATTACCCATAGAAGATGGAAGGGAAAGAATAAGTTCGGAAATGTTGAATGAATGAAATGAAATGAATTTATATGAAATGTTCCTGCGACAGAGTGATTGCGAAATTGCATAAAATAAAGAAAGAATGTGCGAATATCTCGCAAATGAAATAACAAGAGATAATCAAAAATGAATGATTGAACGAATTGATAGAAATGAATGAGTGAGTGAATGGGACGAACCTTTATGGCGTACACCCTAGTTCGCGAATGATATTTCGTAAGAGGCAAATGTAAGACCTAAAGTGCGTCATATAAGGGGTATCTCTTGACATGGCTCAAGGAAAAGGTTACACCGCCCACGGAACTGAGTCATGAAAATTTGGGGTCAATAAAGCCCATCCTCGGGGAGATACCATGGATTTCCAACTATATATATAAGGTTATACCCTGGTTGGACGACCGAGGGTCTCTTCCAAGGAGTCGAGTGTATGACCAAGGCGCCGAGGTACACGGTTGAGCCAAGAGTGCCGGGGCATTTGAAGTGTCTCGTCTCGGCCATTCTTGGCAAGTCTTGGAACATGCTGTACTCGGCCCGAAGAAAACTCCACTTAGGGTGCAGTCTCGTAACCATAAGCCCTATAGGTATAAGGGATAAGAGGCTGCGAAAACAACTGGTTGTTGTTAAGATCGGATGGGAGGAGATAGTCTTGTATGGCCGATGTACGCCTCCTTGAAGGGGCAACCAGGGAGATGATAAGAGCGGCACCCTCCATTAGGGAGCTGATAAGTGTCTTAAGACGCAAATGTCATGAGGCTCTATTTTCGCAAGAAAATTTAGGCTTTTCATATTTGTGCGATGATCCTGAAGAGGCAATTACATGAAAGTGTAAAGACGTCCTGCGATTTCGTCGCAAGACGGCAATGTCATGGGGCTTTACGTTCGCAAGAACATTTAGGCCTGTCATATTGTCGCAAGAGAAATATCCTGCAGAGGCAAAAATACTAAAGAAATGATAAGACAAGATCAATGGGTCGTTACATGAAAGTGTAAGGACGTCCTGCGATTTTGTCGCAAGACGGCAATGTCATGGGGCTTTATGTTCACAAGAATATTTGGGCCTGTCATATTGACGCAAAAATGAGGGGTGGCAAAATAAGACCTTTAACTAGGAAGGCAAAATAAGACCACACAAAAACAATGATAAGGCAAGATCAATGGGTCATTACATGAAAATTTAAAGACGTCCTGCGATCTTGTCGCAATGATGAATTTCAACATAAATAAAGATACTGGAAAATAAAATAACAATTATCAAATACCAAAAGTTATATTCATTGAATGAAAAAGTAATAATAAGCAGATGAACACATCAAAAAGATGATTTAAGTATATAAAGAAGTAACAGTACAAGATGAAAGATTACAAGAGAAAGTCAATTCTCAAATATCAGTTTTTTCACCAGAAGGAGAAACTGGGATTTCTTCAGCAGCTTTATCCATATTTTCGCCAGTTATTATATTTCCACCAGATCCTCCATCACCCAGATCATCATTGACAATTTTACTAGGAGGGATTGTCTCTTCATTTGCGATCTCTTCGCCACTATTGTAGTCAAAATCGCTGTCAGGAGAATTAGGAACTTCATCGTCACTTACTTCCAGAGGTTCGACACGTACAAGATCAAGAGATTTAGATAGTAGAACATCATTCACAAGAACTTCGGCCTTAAGATGAAATTGACGAAGGAGTGCTTTCTGATGATTTCTACTCTCTATATCTTTACAGTCAGACATATAATCGAATCTTCTTTCTGCACGATCGCGAGAGCGAGCAAGAGAAGCAGTGAGTATTCCATTTTCTTTGCGAATTTTTGAATAGTCAGACTTCAGAGTGGCAATAGAAGAATGAAGATTTTTCTCAGCATCTGCAAAAGAAAAGAACATAGAAAATTATTCAGATTTTTGGACTTCGCAGAGAAAATATCACAAGATAATAAATAAATATATAAAGGTAGTCAAATAATATGACTACCTTCCTTCTGCGAGGTAAGATATTGGACTAAAGCCGAACAACTATTCTCCAAATGATCCATGGCATTGTCAAAATTATCTCCAATTAAACCTTTCAGTCGAGATCGCAAGCTTTTTTCATTGGAAACAAGTAAGGCATTTTCTTTCGCAAGGGAAGAGTTGGACTTTTCTAACTTGGAACATTGATCCTTGAATTGGTTTGCCTTTAAACTTAAGATTATTCTACCTTGAATAAGTTTATCCTTAGCGGCAGTAACTTCTTCAAGTTGATTTCTCAATGAGCAAAGAGATTGTTCTTGTTCTTTACATAATTTTTGACAAACATCAGACTGTTGCGAGTAAATCGCCACCTTGTTTAACGAGTTCGCTTCTCTTGAGAAAGAATTCCATTCTCATCCGATAAAGTTTCCAACTCCAGTTAGCTTTAGTCAAAGAGTAAGAGAGGCGAGATAATTCATTACTTAGTGAGCCTTGTTCTGTACTAAGTCAAAGCATTTTCTTTAGAAAGATTATCTATTTGATCAACGAGTATGTATGAAGATTATCTAATTGGTTATATTGCTCCATCCAAGCATCTCTATCAACTCGAACTTCTTCAACAAAGAGATTCCAACTGGTATATCTCCATTTTTCGCTTTCCCTGGTTTAAAGCTTGAAGGGAGAACAACGGCTCTTGGTTCAATAAAAAAAAATAAAAAAAAAATAAAAATATATATATACAAAGGTAAGAGTATACCTTTCAATTCTTCATTCTTCTTGCGAAGATTGTCACGATCCAGCGAAACATTTTGAAGTTTTTGATTCTCAAGTTGGAGAATATTACACCTTGCAGTCATAGCTTGGAGATCATTCTTCAAAATATTAATTTCTTGCTCCAAAGATGTTTGAGAAATTCTATCAGGGCCAAGGTGTTTGCTCAAAATCTCGCAGACATCAGATTTGATAGGATCGACAGAAGTCTTCTTGACATCGTTCACAATATCTGACAGAACTTTAAAGGCCACATCTATTCCTTCCAAATTTTCTTTAGTAAGAGGGATTTGCTCAGATAAGGAAGTAACGGCGATAGAAGAAGGAAGAGATGAGTCATCTTTTGTTAAAGGAATATCATGAGAAGAGGAAATCTCATGAAGATTAATGATTGGAGAAATGGTAGAGGAACTGACAATGGAATAAGAAATAGGCTCATTCGCAATGGGACTGTTATGAGGGATTTGATTTATGAGAAATTCAGGCACAGGAGTGTTATCATCAACGGTATTTTCGCAAGAAGAAGCAGTAGGATTATCTTGCGAAGATTTCTTGATAGGAGTTGTAAGTTTGAATATAGGAAAGGAAACAAAGACAGGTGCAACGGGTTTAGAATGGCGAGGCTTCTTGGGGGACCTATCAACATTTTTGTCATCCTGCGAATTACAAGATAAATAAGAAACAGAGGCAACAATATTGTTATTAAAAGAGTAAATATTTCTTAAATACCTTGTTATTCGCAGGCTTTCTTTTAGAGGCAGTGGATTTCGGTTGCGAGTCCATGGATATATTAGGGTTCACAATGGTGAACTTGGTGCTAGATTTGTTCTTGCTAAAACAAAAATGGCAGGGGAGTCATTAAAAGAAGAACAGTATCAGAATAAAACAACTTCAATAAGAGAGATCAATCACAAAATGACCAAATTCAGCAAAATTAACAAACCTTGATGCCATAGAAACGAGAGCGAGAAGAATAGTAGCAGAAAAATGATGAAGAAGACGATGAAGAAAAACATCAGAAAAAAGTTGCAGACGATGAAGAAGACGAAGTAAAAGAAAAGAAATGCTTTCACAAGGAATCCTCCTTTAAATAGATGAGAAAAGAGTAACCTGGATAACATTAAATGTGCTTGGGTAAAAGGGAAATTTTAGATACGTGTAAACAGTCATTCCTAAATTCACGGAATCTTGTCGGCAAAAAATTGATGGAAAACAAATGATTGCGGCATTTCAAAATGTTGGTTCTCATGACATTCTCTTCTTCGCAGAGAAGACATGAGAAGAGGCAAGATGTAGGATCAGAATATCGCGATATCAATACTTCGCGAGATCAATAAACAACAGCATTGCGAGGGCGTCGCAGAAGAGTAATATAAATGACGCAATGAATGACGACAGCCAAAACACGAGAAAGGTGTGAAGACTTAGCGAAGTTTAGGAGAGCTGCGAGATTATATGTTTGTACACTTGCGATATTTCGCAAGTCATTCCCTAAAATAAAGGACAGCTTAGCTGTCATCCATTGTGTACTACCCTATATAAAGAGTTGAATAAGCCTGTTGTGCGGAGAGATCTTTTTCGGAGTGTTAGACAAGTCATTAGGAGAGAGAAAGTTTGTGGTGATTGTAATTTCTTTAGCTCTTTTATATCTTATCTTATCTTGTAAACATTCAAGGAATTAATCAATAAAATCATTGTTATTCATCTTCAAATGTCTTAGTTGTGTGGATTATTGTGAGGGGTGTAGTGTAGGATTTCCTGCAACTACAAATACCAAAAATAAAATGGAGACATATATCAAGGAGAGATAATAGACTCGCAGATGCTTTTCCCTTTATATCCAGTATGATGACGGATCCAACTGCGAGATGTATAAAAATACAGACACTTCTATCACCATTAGTCAATAAAGAGGAAGAACAGGAGACAGATGTGATGCTAATAGAAGGTGGAACACAAATACCCTGCGATGAAGATTGGAGAGCATAACTTCATGCATATCTGATGAAATGGGAAACACCAAGAAACAGATTAGAGGCACACAAATTAAAAAGCCGTGCAATAAATTATGAACTAAGAGATGGGGTATTGTACCGAAGATCCTTTAACGGACCCTCACTTAGATGTTTAACACGAAGAGAAGGAGAAACAATATTAAAGATGTTGCACAGTGGGGATGCTGGCAATCACAGTGGCGGAAGATCTTTAGCACATAAGGCAAAAATGCAAGGCTATTATTGGCCGTATATGCATGAGGATGCGAAACAAATATCAAGGCGTTGCGAAGATTGCCAAAGGCACGGAAATAAAATACATGCACCAGGGGCACCACTAAATTCTTCAACAAGTGTATGGCCTTTTGGAAAGTGGGGTTAGACATTGTGGGACCATTTTTACCAGGAACAGGACAGAGGAGATATCTAATTGTCGCTACCGATTATTTCACAAAATGGGCAGAAGTAAAAGCGGTACAACACATTCGCGATAAAGATATCTTTACCTTCATATTCGAGAATATTATATGCAGATTTGGAATCCCTTGCATCGATATCGACAATGGGAAACAGATTTGAGGACAAAATATAGTACTGTTGCTTAATGCATTTCAGATAAAATGTGGGAAATCAACTCCTTTATACCCGTAGGCCAATGGACAGGCAGAAGCAACAAACAAAACAATCGCAGACATATTGAAGAAGAAGTTAGAAGGACATAATAGGGCATGGTGTGAACAAGTGCATAATGCAGTATGGGCTTACAATACAACCAGGCGTGAAGCTACATGAATGTCACCTTTTTGTTTAACATATGGAGTCGAAGCTGTACTCCCAACAGAAGTTATGATTCCAACCACAAAGAAAGAAGCTTGGGAGAAAAATCTTAGTGCGGGTAACATTTTAATCAAGCTAGATGAATTAGAAGAAAAAAGAGAAAGAGCACTACAACATATGGAGAATTATCAGCGAAGATTAGCCAGAGAATATAACAAACGTGTCAAGACACGAGAATTTCAACCAGGTGATTTAGTATTGAGAGAAACACCAGCATATCAGCGAGAAAGCGGTGGCAAACTGGCGAAAAAATGGGACGGACCTTATATCATTAAGGAGATAGTTGGAACAGGCGCATATAGATTGATGGATCCCGAGGGCAAAGATGTGGGCCACAGATTGGATAGACCATGGAATAGATTATATTTGAAGAGATATTACCCATAAAAGATTGTGGGAAAAGATTAGACTTCGAAGTACTGAATGGATGAAGCGAAATGAATTTATATAAAAAAAATTTACAAAAGAATGATTGCGAAATTGCATAAAATAAAGAAAGAATGTGCGAATATCTCGCAAATAAAATAACAAGAGATAATAAAAAATGAATGATTTATACGAATGGGACGAACCTTTATGGCGTACACCTAGTTCGCGAATGATATTTCGCAAGAGGCAAATGTAAGACCTAAAGTGCGTCATATAAGGGGGTATCTCTTGACATGGCTCAGGGAAAAGGTTACACCGCCCCGGGAACCTGAGTCATGGAGATTTGGGGTCAATAAAGCCCATCCGGGAGAGATACCTTGGATTTCAACTATATATATAAGGTTATACCATGGTTGGACGACCGAGGGTCTCTTCCAAGGAGTCAGTGTATGACCAAGGTGCCGAGGTACACGGTTGAGCCAAGAGTGCCTGGGGCATTTGAAGTGTCTCGGCCATTCCTGGCAAGTCTTGGCACATGCTGCACTCGGCCCGAAGAAAACTCCACTTAGGGTGCAGTCTCGTAACCATAAGCCCTATAGGTATAAGGGATAAGAGGCTGCGAAAATAACTGGTTGTTGTTAAGACCGGATGGGAGGAGCTAGTCTTGTATGGCCGATGTACGCCTCCTTGAAGGGGCAACCAGGGAGATGATAAGGGCGGCACCCTCCATTAGGGAGCTGATAAGTGTCTTAAGACGCAAATGTCATGAGGCCCTATTTTTGCAAGAAAATTTAGGCTTGTCATATTTGTGCGATGATCCTGAAGAGGCAATAATACTAACGCGAGGATAAGACGAGATCAATGGGTCTTTACATGAAAGTGTAAAGACGTCCTGCGATTTCGTCGCAAGACGGCAATATCATGGAGCTTTAAATTCGCAAGAACTCCTAGGCTTGTCATATTGTCGCAACGAAAACATCCTGCAGAGGCAATAATACTAAGAAAACGATAAGGCAAGATCAATGGGTCTTTACATAAAAATGTACAGACGTCTGATAGGGTGTAGAATACATCCTATTTACTATCTATTGTTTATGCTTTCTTTGCTATTTTTCTTATAAATTATGTATTTTACGCTTGTTTTGAGTTTTGTAGCTACTTTGGAGTCACACGGAGGAAAAGAAGAAGAAATTACTCTATTTGAGCCAAAAAGGGCAAAAAGGTCATTTTATAGGCGATTGATATATGGAGACCAGTCAAGGCTAAGGGGGGCTGTCATCAGGGTACCCCTTATCATTTATCAGAGGGTGTAAATATCCTTGGGGTGTCCCCTAGCCTATGCAGTAGGGTACCGTTATCCATCCCTTACTCCTACAACCCTAAATTACTCGATCATCACCTCTCATTCATTCACTTTCACCTGGAACTAAAAGCAGCAGCTAGAGAAATCGAAATTGGAGAAATTAGGGTTCGTCTCTGTAACTGATTGAGAGATCGAATGTTAAAAGGAAAGCTGCCGTCTGTAATTCGATGAGATTCAGAGGAGGAGAAATAGAGGCTGCGTATTATCTGAGAGAGATCGAAGTAGAAGTTAGGGTTCCTGATGAGATTCAATTGAAGGATGACAATTTGATGTTGCTGTTGAAGAAAGGGTTAATGGGTATAAGGTCGAGCTGTGAGGTGATTGAGATTCAGAGAAGATTTTGTGTTGCTGCTGTTGGAATGGGCTGTTCGGATGAAAGGGAGGTGAACGTTGCAGCAACGAGACAAGGAGCTGCAGTGGAAGATTGCCTGTACGCCAGCTGGAATTGAAGATGAGTCTCATTATTTCGGTGACAATCAGGGAGTTGGTTAGATCGAAACTGAATTCAGGGAGATGAAGAACAAGCAGGCAGTGGTGGTAGTCGTCCTACTACAACAACACATGAACGGGGACGGACCAATTTTGTCCTAGAAGGTTGCTGGGAGAATGGAAGAAGATGGGTATGTCTAAAGCAACGGCAGTGCAGACTTTGGTGAGAGCCGGTGATGTCTTGTTGGCTGGAATTAAGCTGAAATATTGTTGCGACTGGTGATGTGAAGACGGAGCTGTACTCGAATTAAAATTGGGTTTCTGCTGCCGAGAATGCAAGTCAGATGCTTGAGAAAATGTGGCAATGAACACAGGTGAAGCTGGTTCGGAGATGAACAAATTTGTGTTGGCTGAGATGAAAAAAAAAAAAAAAAAAAAAAAAAAAAAAAAAGCGTTTACTGTCGTGTTAGAAGTGGTTGAATCGTTGGTTTCTGGATAGGAAATATTTCCAGGCAATGACAGTTTCTTCCATTACCCACAGTGGGATTTGTCCATGATGTTTACTAGAGTGAAGTAGTGCTACGGCTAGGAGCTCAGAAAGTGCAAAGAAGAGAATCGACGAGACAAGAACTTTTCGTGCTGGTTTGTCGACAATCAACGAAGATAGTGTGCCGGCTGAGCTGTTACTGCCGGTGAACAGGAAGGTGCCGAGAGTTTAACAGAGAGTTGGTGCTGCAAACTGAATTTAGTGCCGAGACAACGATCACGGTCTTTGTCTTTACCGATAAGTTTGAATGTTGTGCCGTGGGTGAAATATAAATGGTGAACTCGGGAGGCGTTATTGCAGTCCGGGTGATCCGAAACGAGTGCGGGCTGAATAGGTTTTCTCCGGTGGTGATGGTGGATAAACGGACAAAGATCGGGAGAAAGCGTTGCGGTCGGTAGTAATGAGGCACCCACACTCACCGAATTGGAGATCGTAGCCGAGATGGAGAATGAATTGGCAGCCAAGATAATTACCTGAGATGTTGATTCAGATGCGAAGATGAGGAAGGACTTTGAATGCTAATGGAGATAATGTTCACTGCAACAACAATTGCAGCCAGTGGAACATCTGAACTCGGTGAACTGTGTATGGAAGTGAAAATTATTGCAGTTGTGTTGTAGACGATATTCAGAAGATTATGCAAGGAGGTGTAGCTGGATAGGGCATTACGAGTTTGAGACATTGTCGCAGTGGATTCAGTGAACGTTGTGTGTTGCCGGAGTAGGGAGAATGGAAGCTGGTGCCATCAGTGATGGCTGAGATGTTCGAATAACAATAGAAATGGAGTTGGGTCGACGGTGGTGCTGGTATTGGGTTCTATGAAAATGAGTTTTGCAACTTAATTGAATTCGAATTGCAGATGCGAAGAAGAGCTGTTACAACAAGTAATGGTTGTGTGGTCGATGGCCAGCTTGATTCCGGTGGGGTTTGTTCTCTGTGTATCGATGGAATTTGTTGGTAATTGATGTTTGTGATGGCTGGTTTGTACTTGAACTGCCAGGCACTCGAATGGAAGAAGGCAGCAGCAAATCTAGGTGGTGATTGGTGGTTGACTGACGGTTTGACTTTTTGACCGTTAGTCCTAACGGTGGACGACGGAATATTCCGTCGAATATTCCACTGACGGAGAAATTTTCAGGTGGCCGGCGGTGACGGATTCCGGTCAAATTCCGGCCATAATACCAGTTTTCCGGCGACCAAAATTCCAGAATTTTCTATGGACTTCTCTCATGGGTGTGAAGACTTGGACTAGGAATTGGATGGAGAATTGGGCTCAAATTTGGAAAGAGAAGATGGAAGAGTTGAGAAAGGCTTGGTTTTGGAAATTGAATTGCTAAAGGAAAAGGGTTCTATTCCTTGGAAGATTTGGAGAATATTGAAGCCTATAAATAGAGAAGTTTTCTACATCTTTGACACACCTCTCTACACACACATCACTTGTGTTTTTGATAGCTTTTGAAATTCTTCTTCTTAATTATTTGTGTGAACTTTAAAATTCTTCTTTTAATTATTATTTGTGTGAATTTCAAAACATGAGTAGCTAATTTTATTATTGATTGAGGATGAATTCCTAGTTCTTAACATATAATTTGAGTTTTTGTTTTCAATTCTATCTTGAAGTTTTTCACATAATTATCGTTTGTTTTTACTAATAGGAATGATCTTAATGACATTCATGATTGATTGATAGATTGTTTAGAGTGCACGCTAAATTGATTTGTTAATTTGATCTAAAGCTAGTGAAAGTTAGGGGATAAGTAATCGTTTCTTGACTCTTTACATAAGTAGCAAACACGAGACCTTGCGGAGGGATTCCGTGGAGCAATTGTGTGTGAAAACAACGTTAGCAAGTAGACCTTGATCTAAGAGTCTAACTACTAACATTGACCTAATAAGTTCATAAATCTTAATGCGTTTATTTAAATTACATCTAGAGTGATCTACTACTAGGTGGTTTGGTAAATAGAATCCGGTAGTCGAGAACTTCCGTATCCGGTGATACAAGGGATTTAGGGGTTTAGCACTGATCTTGCTGCTTTACCTACGGTTGGTGATAATTTGTGACTAATAACAAGTAGAAAAGAACATAACATTAATCATTGTTTTGCAACGAAGAAGGATTCCTTGGTCTTGTCTCTCTTATTGCTTTCAACTTTATCTTTTAATTGCTTTGTTTATTTTCTTTTGCTTTTTACACCCCCCTTTCGTGACAATTTTTACAACTAGAATCTCTTGCTCCTCGTGGGAACGAACTTGACTTCCATTATATTATTTTTAATTGAGTGGAAATAGATATTAATTTGATTGCACCTACGACACGCATCAAATTTTGGCGCCGCTGCCGGGGAGCAACGGGCGATTTTTAGTTGTTTTTATTTTTCTTTTTGCTTTATTCTTGCTTTGTTAGATTCTTTACCGTATCTAACTTAGTTTTTGAGAATCTTGTTTCAGGTGTTATACCTTTGGTGAATGCTTAAAGAGGGCAGACCGAGTCCAATACGTCTTCGATCCGGCACTCAACTAAAGGATTTCATTCGAGCGATTAACACTCCACTTCCTCCTTCATCAAGTGATTCGGACAAAGAGGAAGAAACAATGGCTGATCGTACACTCAAGGACCTAGCTTCTCACAAGCTTGATACCCAACAATGGTGTATCCAAACTAACTCAACCTTCGAGATCAAGCCGGGGTTGATTAGAGAGTTACCAAAGTTCCATGGCATGGTGAATGAGGACCCAAACAAACATCTTATGGACTTCTATACCATAGTTATGGCTATGCTTCCACCGGAGACTAATGCGGATGGAGCAATGTTGAAAGCTTTCCCGTTTTCTTTGGCGGGCAATGCTAAGGAATGGTTATATTATTTGCCTTCCGGAAGTATCACAACATGGAATGGGATGAAGAAACTTTTCCTCGAGAGATATTTTCCCGCATCCAAAGCTACTCAAATTCGCAAGGAGATTTGTGGATTGAAACAACAAGTGGGAGAATCATTGTATGAATGTTGGGAGCGATACAAGAGGTTGGTGGCAAGCTGTCCACACCATCAATTAGTGATGTTATGATACTCCAATACTTCTATGAAGCTCTTCACCCAAGTGATAGGTCTCTTCTTGACGCCGCGGGTGGTGGTGCACTAATGAACAAGACTTTGACCGAAGCTAGAGAGTTGATTGAAAGTATGGCGGCAAACTCGCAACAATTCTACACAAGGGATGAACCAATGGTTAGGCGAGTGCATGAAGTTAGTGATTCATCATCACATCTTGATCAAAGGATGAGTAACATGGAGATAATGATGCAAAGGATGGCAGCGGTAATTATTCCGGATGGTGAGACCGAACAAGTGAATGCTTTATATCCAAATCAAAGACCAAGGTACGATCCATACTCCAATACCTATAATCCCGGTTGGAAGGATCATCCTAACTTTAGTTATGCAAACAAGCAAGCGGCGACTCCTAATCCATATGCGCAACAAGGTGGTTTTCAACAATCACGCTTTCAACCTCAACAACAAGGTGGTTCTCAACAATTCCAACCACAACAAGTCAAGGAGCGTGATTCTTTGAATGATGACAAGCTCAATGCATTAATGCAAGGTGTGCAAGGTCTTACTTCTATGTTCCAACAAAGCCAACAAAAGACCGATTCGGCCATCAAGGACTTACAAACTCAAATGGGACAATTGGCGACCGATGTGAACTTATTAAAATCTCAAGCATCCACAAAACTTCCTTCACAACCATTTGTGAATCCAAGAGAGAATGTTAATGCGGTTACTTTAAGAAGTGGAAGACAAGTAGATGGTCCAAGTCATCATAAAGAAGCTATTGAAGAGGTAGTCAAAGACAAGGAGGAAACCGCACCAAAGGAGAACTCCACACCAAACGACCAATCCAAGGAACCGGTTCCTACTTTCACTACTCCACCTCCTTTTCCTAGTCGTTTTGCTAAATCCAAGAAAGAAGCTCAAGACAAGGCACTTATGGATATCTTCAAGAAGATTGAAATCAATATACCATTCATTGAGGCCATTAAGACAATTCCAAGGTATGCCAAGTTCATGAAGGAATTATGCATCAAGAAGGATAGGTTGCTTGATAATGAAATTACTAAAGTTGGCGAGAGTGCGTCGGCTATGCTATTGAAGAAGATGCCTACAAAGTGCACGGATCCCGGTGGTTTCACGGTGCCAATTACTATTGGTAAGAAAAGGTTTGAACATGCTTTACTTGATTTGGGAGCTTCCATTAGTGTGATGTCGGCGAAATATATGACTCCTTGAATCTTGGACCTTTGAAAGAGACAAGAGTTATTATCCAATTGGCAAACAAGTCTAACATATATCCAAAGGGGCTTGTAGAAGACGTGCTAGTGCAAGTAAATGAGCTTATTTTTTCGGTGGACTTCTTTGTGGTGGATATGGATAACAATGAGAACCGATCATCTACTTCTTTACTTCTTGGGAGGCCATTCATGAAGACCGCAAAGACGAAGATTGATGTTGATAAGGGTACACTCACTATGGAATTCGACAAAGAGATAATACACTTTAATATATTTGAAGCCATGCGCTACCCAAGTGATGTGCATTCCGTTTACTCCATTGATGTGGTTGATTCATTAGCGCAACAAATGGTGGAATTGAACCAAGAGGATGAACTTGATGTGGTGTTGCAAAAGAGCATTGAATTGGACGTCCATGGCTTGTCCAACTTGGATGTTGAAATCTCCAATGAATTGGTGGAGATGTGTGGTGCCTTGGCGATATTACAAGAAGCTAAAAAGGGTAATGTTTCATATATTTCTTTACCCGTGAATGATGAAATACTTGTACCATCAATTGTGAAGGCGCCCAAACTAGAATTGAAGCCACTTCCGGATCATTTTAAGTATGCTTTCTTGGGAGATGGAGATGAGCTTCCGGTGATTATTTCAAAGAACCTCACACCGGTACAAGAAGACCGTTTGCTTAGAGTCTTGAAAGAGCACAAAGCGGCTATTGGGTGGACGATTGCGGACATCAAAGGCATTAGTCCATCCATGTGCATGCATAGGATTCTAATGGAAGAAAACGTGAAGCTGGTACGTGATGCTCAACGTCGGCTCAATCCTCCCATGATGGAGGTTGTGAAAAAAGAGATACTCAAATTGCTAAGTGTGGGGGTAATCTACCCAATTTCCGATAGCAAGTGGGTAAGTTCTGTACAAGTGGTACCAAAGAAGTCCGGAGTCACGGTTGTTCGTAATCAAGACGATGAACTTGTTCCTACAAGAGTTCAAACCGGTTGGAGAGTGTGCATTGACTATAGAAAGCTTAATTCCGCAACCCGAAAGGATCACTTTCCTTTACCTTTCATTGATCAAATATTGGAGCGGTTAGCGGGGCATTCTTATTATTGTTTCTTGGATGGTTATTCGGGATACAACCAAATTGTTATTGCAGCGGAGGACCAAGAGAAGACCACTTTCACTTGTCCATTTGGAACGTTTGCATATAGACGGATGCCGTTCGGCCTTTGCAATGCGCCGGCTACTTTTCAAAGATGCATGGTAAGTATATTCTCGGATTATGTGGAGCGCATCATCGAGGTATTTATGGATGACTTTAGTGTTTATGGCAATTCTTTTGATGGATGTTTAAACAACCTTGAACTAGTTCTTAAACGATGCATAGACACAAACCTTGTCCTTAATTGGGAGAAATGTCACTTTATGGTGAACCACGACATAGTACTTGGTCACATTGTGTCCTCTCGAGGGCTCGAAGTGGACAAGTCAAAGATAGATTTAATAAGAAACTTACAATATCCCACTTCGGTGAGGGAAATCCGTTCTTTTCTTGGCCATGCAGGTTTCTATAGGCGGTTTATCAAGGATTTCTCTAAAATCTCCATGCCGATGTGCAAGTTATTACAAAAGGAGGTACCTTTCGACTTCAACAAGGAATGCAAGGATGCTTTTGACAAATTAAAGGAAATGTTGACAAGTGCGCCAATTATCAAATCACCGGATTGGAATCTTCCATTTGAATTGATGTGTGATGCTAGTGATTATGCGGTTGGAGCCGTTTTGGGTCAAAGAGTGGACAAGTTGTCCCATGTTATCTATTATGCATCTAGGACCCTTAATGATGCACAAATCAATTATTCTACCACGGAAAAGGAGTTATTGGCTATAGTTTTTGCGTTGGAAAAATTTCGATCATACTTGGTGGGTACAAAGGTTATTGTGTATTCCGATCATGCCGCACTAAGACACTTAATAAAGAAGAAAGAAGCTAAGCCAAGATTAATCCGGTGGATCCTATTGTTACAAGAGTTCGACATAGAAATTCGTGCTAAGAGGGGTGTGGAGAATACCGTTGCGGATCATCTTAGTAGACTTGTTGTGTCTCAAGAGGAACTTCCATTACATGACCGCTTTCCGGACGAACAACTTTTCTCCATGGAAGAATCAACACCTTGGTATGCGGATATAGTGAATTACTTGGTGACAAGGAAAGTACCTAGTACAATGTCTAATTTCCAAAAGATGAAACTTAAGAAGGTAGCTAAGCAATATGTGTGGGATGAACCATACTTATGGAAATATGGGGTTGATCAAATAATGCGAAGGTGCGTGCCTAATTCCGAATTTCAATCCATTCTCTCCTTTTGCCACACTTTTGCTTGTGGTGGCCACTTTGGTTCGAAACGTACCGCTCTCAAAGTTCTCGAGAGTGGATTTTATTGGCCCACCTTGTTTGAAGATTCATATGTCTTTTGTAAATCGTGTGATAGATGTCAACGAACGGGTAATCTAGGTGCTCGAAATCAAATGCCACTCACACCAATTCTCGCCGTTGAGATTTTTGATGTGTGGGGTATCGATTTTATGGGCCCTTTTGTCAATTCGAATGGGAACTTTTATATACTTCTTGCCGTAGATTATGTTTCGAAATGGGTGGAAGCTAGAGCCACCAAAACTAATGACTCTCAAGTTGTTTGTGATTTTGTAAGGGAAAACATATTCAATAGGCATGGTACACCAAGAGTGGTGATAAGCGATGGAGGCTCGCATTTCAAGAAGGCTTTCCACGCTCTCCTCAAGAAGTACAACATAACACACAAAATTGGTACGCCTTATCATCCACAAACTAGTGGACAAGCGGAAATTTCAAATCGTGAGATCAAGTCCATTCTTGAGAAAACGGTGAATACTACAAGGAAAGATTGGAGCTTTAAACTCAACGATGCACTTTGGGCGTATAGAACGGCGTATAAGACACCGATTGGTATGTCTCCATATAGGTTGGTTTATGGCAAGGCTTGTCATCTTCCGGTTGAACTTGAACATAAGGCTTATTGGGCGATAAAGAAATTCAACATGGAATATGATGAAGCGGGGAAACAAAGGAAGTTACAACTAAATGAGTTGAAGGAGATACGTAATGATGCTTACGAGAGTGCCCGGATTTACAAGGAAAAGACCAAGCTTTTTCATGACAAGATGATTTCTCGTAAAAGCTTCATCGTGGGACAAAAAGTCCTTTTATATCATTCTCGCCTTAAACTATTTCCTGGAAAGTTAAGGTCCCGTTGGATTGGACCATATGTTGTTACTAATGTTTTTCCTCATGGTGCAGTTGAAATTACTAGTCTTAGAGACAATTCGGTTTCCAAAGTCAACGGCCATAGATTGAAGCCATACTATGAGAACATCGCTTATGTGAATTTTGATGAACTTTCATTTGGAGATGCACTCCCTCTGGAGGAGTAATGTGCCGCAAGAGCTAAGTCGGGCCGTCGACTTTAAAACAAGCGCTTAATGGGAGGCAACCCATAGGTTTTGTATTTCTTATCCTTTTGCTTTTTGTTATTTCTTTTTCTTGTTCCATAACATGTTAAAATTTTCCACCTTGACTTTACTAGGAAGATTCAATTACATTGAGGACAATGTAAGGTTTAAGTGTGGGGGAGTGGTTAAGCATGTATTTAAAAAAAAAATTACAAAAAAATTAAAAAATTTAAAAAAACAAAAAAAAAAGTTTTACATAGAAACTCCAACTTTTAAAGATTTTAGAGTCACTAGCATACTTCTAGGTATGTTTACATAGAGATTTTGACCGACATAATTGAACTTGGAAATGTTAGGGAACTACATTCGGATTTCTTGCTTGTTAGAGTGTTAAATAATGGATTTAATCATGCCGGTGATGCGAATTTGGTGCAGGGAGAAGTGCATTATTAGAGTTGCTGATCAATCATTAGTGGAGACTACCCGTATTCATATCATGTGAGGCACCGACCAGAAATTTTCCATATACTAAAGAGCTTCTTTTGATTGTGTGTCACCGTACGTTAATTCCGGGTAGAATGGTGAGCTACCCAACCTCCCACCAATAGAAGCACTACTCTTTGATCTCTTGAGTGCTAATTTTGTCAATCATGAGGGTGACGTCTATAGATGAAAGCTTCCTTCTTGTAGTTCGATTTGCAGTTAGCACCATTCTCTCTCGCGACAACAACGGATCCATAGAAACACTCTCATCATCAACAAGGAGCGACATCAAAATCTACAAGGAAAGTTGGAAAAGTTTAAGGTTTACAAGCAACGAAACGAGAAAAAGAGCAAATTTCAAATACAAGTAAAGCAACATACAAAGAGCAGATTTTTACATATATGTTGAGGACTTACAATACAATGAGGTAATTTTATATCCAAGTATGAAGACTTATTTATAAAAGCGAAGAAAATCAAAAGGTGAGAATTATTGAAGTTTATGATTTTGAGGCGATACAAGTTGTGAAGAATCAAGCGGTAAAATACTTCTCCCACGGCCATGGTTGTATTTAATTTCTCTTGTTTCAAAAAAAAAAAAAAAAAAAAACAAGAGAAATATTTGTTCTTATTTTTATTTAATGAGCCGTGGGGAAGGAAAATCTATAAGGAAGTTTCAAGCAACAAGGATTTAAGGTAAAAAGGGTTTCAAATTGTCAAGGATTTATGAAATTCGAGGGTTTATCATCAATAGTTGAAACCGAAGACGAAGACCATGAAGATCAAGACGAGGAGCGGAAGACGTTTCTATTGGATGCCGTGAGAGTGGTGTTATCATAATTGGCGATCGGATGTGAAGGTGAGTAAGTAATCTCATCCTCAATAATAAATGGTTGATTTCCTTTCTTAGAGATCGTCAGAAAAATGGTTTTTCAAAATGTTAAAAGATGTGGGTTTTTAAAAATATTTCGGAAGTTGTCCTTCCCACCATTCAACGTGTCGCAGATTTCTCTCTTCATTCCTACCGCACACATGTGAGACCCATAAAAAATCCGTCTTTTTGAGTGCAATTATCATAAAATCCTTTTTGGTGAGGCAGAAGTCGAGGCGAAATGCTTATTGATCGTTTCTCAAACACGCATTCTCTCATTATGGTGTGGTTATTTCTCACTCAACATTTAAGAATGAGAATATGTTCTTTAGTATTTCTAACTTCTTATTACTAGAATGCAGAAACTCTATGTCCTCATAACTCTTTGGATGCTTGTGACGCTTGAACGCTTTGAAGTTGTGAGTTTTTAGTTTGATTTGCTCGAGGACTAGCAAAGTCTAAGTGTGGGGGAATTTGATAGGGTGTAGAATACATCCTATTTACTATCTATTGTTTATGCTTTCTTTGATATTTTTCTTGTAAATTATGTATTTTACGCTTGTTTTGAGTTTTGTAGCTACTTTGGAGTCACACGGAGGAAAAGAAGAAGAAATTACTCTATTTGAGCCAAAAAGGGCAAAAAGGTCATTTTATAAGCGATTGATATATGGAGCCCAGTCAAGGCTAAGGGGGGCTGTCATCAGGGTACCCCTTATCATTTATCAGAGGGTGTAAATATCCTTGGGGTGTCCCCTAGCCTATGCAGTAGGGTACCGTTATCCATCCCTTACTCCTACAACCCTAAATTACTCGATCATCACCTCTCATTCCTTCACTTTCACCTGGAACTAAAAGCGTGACTAGAGAAATCGAAATTGGAGAAATTAGGGTTCGTCTCAGAATCGATTGAGAGATCGAATGTTAAAAGGAAAGCTGCCGTCTGTAATTCGATGAGATTCAGAGGAGGAGAAATAGAGGCTGCGTATTATCTGAGAGAGATCGAAGTAGAAGTTAGGGTTCCTGATGAGATTCAATTGAAGGATGACAATTTGATGTTGCTGTTGAAGAAAGGGTTAATGGGTATAAGGTCGAGCTGTGAGGTGATTGAGATTCAGAGAAGATTTTGTGTTGCTGCTGTTGGAATGGGCTGTTCGGATGAAAGGGAGGTGAACGTTGCAGCAACGAGACAAGGAGCTGCAGTGGAAGATTTCCTGTACGCCAGCTGGAATTGAAGATGAGTCTCATTATTTCGGTGACAATCAGGGAGTTGGTTAGATTGAAACTGAATTCAGGGAGATGAAGAACAAGCAGGCAGTGGTGGTAGTCGTCCTACTACAGCAACACATGAACGGGGACGGACCAAGTTTGGCCTAGAAGGTTGTTTGGGAGAATGGAAGAAGATGGGTATGGCTAAAGCAACGGCAGTGGAGACTTTGGTGAGAGCCGGTGATGTCTTGTTGGCTGGAATTAAGTCAAAATATTGTTGCGATCGGTGATGTGAAGACGGAGTCGTACTCGAATTAAAATTGGGTTTACTGCTACTGAGAATGCAAGTCATATGCTTGAGAAAATGTGGCAATGAACACAGGTGAAGCTGGTTCGGAGATGAACAAATTTGTGTTGGCTGAGATGATAAAAAAAAAAAAAAAAAAAAAGAAGCGTTTACTGTCGTGTTAGAAGTGGTTGAATCGTTGGTTTCTGGATAGGAAATATTTCCAGGCAATGACAGTTTCTTCCATTACCCACAGTGGGATTTGTCCATGATGTTTACTAGAGTGAAGTAGTGCTACGGCTAGGAGCTCAGAAAGTGCAAAGAAGAGAATCGACGAGACAAGAACTTTTCGTGCTGGTTTGTCGACAATCAACGAAGATCGTGTGCACGCACTGAGTATTCTCGCTAGTGGTGAACAGGGAAAGGTGCCGAGAGTTTAACAGAGTTGGTGCTTTAAAACTGAATTTAGTGCTTGCGAGACAACGATCTCAGTCTTGTCTTTACCGATAAGTTTGAATGTTGTGCCATGGGTGAAATATAAATGGTGAACTCGGGAGGCGTTATTGCAGTCCGGAGTGATCCAAACGAAAAGCGGGCTGAATAGGTTTTCTCCGGTGGTGATGGCTGGATAAACGGACAAAGATCGGGAGAAAAGCGTTGCGATCGAGTAGTAATGAGGCACCCACACTCACCGAATTGGAGACTCAGAGCCGAGATGGAGAATGAATTGGCAGCCAAGATAATTACCTGAGATGTTGATTCAGATGCGAAGATGAGGAAGGACTTTGAATGCTAATGGAGATAATGTTCACTGCAACAACAATTGCAGCCAGTGGAACATCTGAACTCGGTGAACTGTGTATGGAAGTGAAAATTATTGCAGTTGTGTTGTAGATGATATTCAGAAGATTATGCAAGGAGGTGTAGCTGGACAGGGCATTACGAGTTTGAGACATTGTCGCAGAGGATTCAAATGAACGTTGTGTGTTGCTTGGGAGTAGGGAGAATGGAAGCTGGTGCCATCAGTGATGGGTATTTGAGATGTTCGAATAACAATAGAAATGGAGTTGGGTCGACGGTGGTGCTGGTATTGGGTTCTATGAAAATGAGTTTTGCAACTTAATTGAATTCGAATTGCAGATGCGAAGAAGAGCTGTTACAACAAGTAATGGTTGTGTGGTCGATGGCCAGCTTGATTCCGGTGGGGTTTGTTCTCTGTGTATCGATGGAATTTGTTGGTAATTGATGTTTGTGATGGCTGGTTTGTACTTGAACTGCCAGGCACTCGAATGGAAGAAGGCAGCAGCAAATCTAGGTGGTGATTGGTGGTTGACTGACGGTTTGACTTTTTGACCGTTAGTCCTAACGGTGGACTGACGGAATATTCCGTCGAATATTCCACTGACGGAGAAATTTTCAGGTGGCCGGCGGTGACGGATTCCGGTCAAATTCCGGCCATAATACCAGTTTTCCGGCGACCAAAATTCCAGAATTTTCTATGGACTTCTCTCATGGGTGTGAAGACTTGGACTAGGAATTGGATGGAGAATTGGGCTCAAATTTGGAAAGAGAAGATGGAAGAGTTGAGAAAGGCTTGGTTTTGGAAATTGAATTGCTAAAGGAAAAGGGTTCTATTCCTTGGAAGATTTGGAGAATATTGAAGCCTATAAATAGAGAAGTTTTCTACATCTTTGACACACCTCTCTACACACACATCACTTGTGTTTTTGATAGCTTTTGAAAATTCTTCTTCTTAATTATTTGCGTGAACTTTAAAATTCTTCTTTTAATTATTATTTGTGTGAATTTCAAAACATGAGTAGCTAATTTTATTATTGATTGAGGATGAATTCTTAGTTCTTAACATATAATTTGAGTTTTTGTTTTCAATTCTATCTTGAAGTTTTTCACATAATTATCGTTTGTTTTTACTAATAGGAATGATCTTAATGACATTCATGATTGATTGATAGATTGTTTAGAGTGCACGCTAAATTGATTTGTTAATTTGATCTAAAGCTAGTGAAAGTTAGGGGATAAGTAATCGTTTCTTGACTCTTTACATAAGTAGCAAACACGAGACCTTGCGGAGGGATTCCGTGGAGCAATTGTGTGTGAAAACAACGTTAGCAAGTAGACCTTGATCTAAGAGTCTAACTACTAATATTGACCTAATAAGTTCATAAATCTTAATGCGTTTATTTAAATTACATCTAGTGTGATCTACTACTAGGTGGTTTGGTAAATAGAATCCGGTGTCGAGAACTTCCGTATCCTAGGAAACAAGGGATTTAGGGGTTTAGCACTGATCTAGCTGCTTTACCTACGGTTGGTGATAATTTGTGACTAATAACAAGTAGAAAAGAACATAACTTTAATCATTGTTTTGCAACGAAGAAGGATTCCTTGGTCTTGTCTCTCTTATTGCTTTCAACTTTATCTTTTAATTGCTTTGTTTATTTTCTTTTGCTTTTTACACCCCCCTTTCGTGACAATTTTTACAACTAGAATCTCTTGCTCCTCGTGGGAACGAACTTGACTTCCATTATATTATTTTTAATTGAGTGGAAATAGATATTAATTTGATTGCACCTACGACACGCATCAACGTCCTGTGATTTTGTCGCAATGACGAGGGGTGGCGCAATAAGACCTTTAACTAGGAAGGCAAAATAAGACCACACAAAAAGAGTAAGCGAACTAGCTTGCGAGAATGAACTTGCAAATATTAATTCAGCAGCAGTAGTCACAACAATAAAGCAGACTATCACTTTAAGAATGACTTGTTTAATCCTTCATATGAATACAAACAAAACCACACAAGCAAAAGTCATTCATGAGATAGTAAGAAGAAATATGAGAATTGATCAACAATAGACTCAATCTTTCTTATCAAAAATTGCACCTCAGAAGGAATTGAAAAGCGTCTTATGCAAGAAGTTATGCAGATAAAGAGATTAGAGGATACAAAATTACAAAAGAAATTTAACTCTCTACATTATTCTTTTCGCCAACAGGAGATGTTAAACACTCTTCAACAATTTTATCAGCTTCAACAACCTCCACATTTTCGTTAGTTGGTTGATTCTCGCCAGAACCCCCTTCACTTGGTTCATTATTGACAGCTTCATTATTAGAAGGAATCGCCTTTTCATTTGCGACATCCTCGCCACTTTCATACTCATAGTCACTCTCAGGAAAATTAGGGATTTCATCCTCCTCAACTTCCAGAGGTTCGATAGATACAGGGTCGAGAGATTTGGACAATAGTATATTAATCACGACAACTTCTGCTTTGAGGTGAAATTGGCGAAGGAGTGCCCTCTGATGATTTCTACTCTGGATGTCTTTGGAATGAGCAAGATAATCCAATCTTCTTTCGGCCCGATCGCGAGACTTAGCAAGAGTAGAAGCAAGTAATGCCTTCTCCTTGCGAATCTTTGCATAGTTAGACTCCAGAATAGAAAGGGAGGAGCGAAGATCTTTTTCAGACTCTGCAAAAACAAGGAACAAAAGGAGTTATATAGATAACATATTTGAAGACTTGATAAAGGGAGAATAGATGAGGCATTCAAATTCTATGACTACCTTCCTTTTGCGAAATAAGATGTTGGGTCAAAGCCAAGCAACTATTCTCCAAGTGATCCATGGCATTGTCAAAATTATCTCCAACCAAACCTTTTAATCGAGAGTGCAAACTCTTTTCGTTAGAAACAAGCAAGTTATTTTCCTTAACAAGGGAAGAGTAGGATTTTTTCAACTTGGAATATTGGTCTTTCAGTTGGCTGGTTTTCACACTTAAAGTTATTCTACCCTGAATAAGTTTATCCCTCTCAACAGTGACTTCTTGAAGCTTACTTTTTAGCGAACAAAGAGATTGTTCCTGTTCATTACATATTTTCTGACAGATATCAAGCTGTTGCGAAGAAATCGCCACCTTGTTTAATAAAGCTCGCTTCTCTTGAGATAGAGTTCCATTCTCATCTGATAAGGTTTCCAACTCCAAATTAGATTTACTCAAGAATAAGAGAGATGAGATAATTCATTATTCAGCGAGTCTTGCTTCTGAACTAAGTGAACATTCTCTATGGTAAGATTATCAATTTGATCAACAGAGTATGTATGAAGATTATCTAACTGGTTATATTGCTCCATCCAAATATCTCTGTCCATTCGAGATTCTTCAATGACAGATTCCAAATGATATATCTCCATTTTTCGTTTCTGGTTTAAAGCTTGAAAGGCGAACAAGGTCTTCAAAAAACAAAATGTGAGGGAGATAATACCTTTTAATTCTTCGTTCTTCTTGCGAAGACTATCACGATCCAGCGAAATGTTTTGAAGATTATTCTTCAATACCCTAACTTCTTGTTCTAAAGACATTTGCGACATTTTGTTAGAACGAAATATTTACTCAAAGATTCGCAAACGCTAGACCTGATGGGATCAATGGAGGTCTTCTTGACATCATTCATGATGTCTGATAAAACTTTGAAGGCTATATCTATTCCCTCCAGATTTTCTTTGGAAAGAGGGATAGACCCAGATGAAGAGGTAATGATGGAAGGAGAATGAAGAATTGAATCATCCTTGGTCATAGAAATGCCAGGAGAAGAAATTTGATTAATGAGTGGGGGCGAGACAGAGGCATTGATGGTAAAAGTAGAAAGGGATTCATCCTGAGGAACTTCATTGACGGAAAATTCAGGAATATCAACAGTGGCATTTTCAGAGATGGCGAGAATAGGAGGAGGAATTGATTTATCCTGCGAAGATATCGCAAGAGAAGATGATTTATCCTGCGAAGATACTGCAGGAGGAGTTGTAAGCTTGAATCCAGGAAAGGAAATAGAAGACTCAACATTTTTGGAACGGCGAGGTTTCTTGGGAGCGAGATCGGCATTTTTGTCATCCTGTGAAATCACAAGTTAAATAAGAAACAGAGGCAACAATATTGTTATTAGAAGAGTAGATGTTTCTTAAATACCTTGTCATTCGCAGGCTTTCTTTTAGTAACGGTAAATTTCGATTGCGAAGCCAGGGGAATAGCAGGGTTCAGGACGGTGAACTTGGTGTTAGATTTGTTCTTACTGAAACAAAAACAGCATAGGAATCATTAAAAGAAGAACAATGTCAAAACAAAACAACTTTAATAGGAGAGATCAATCACAAAAAGATCAAATTCAACAAAACTAACAAACCTAGATGGCTCCATAGAAACAAAGAGTGAAAAAGAGATGAGAACAAAGAGTGAAGAAAGAAAAACAGCAATAAAAAGTTGTAGACAATGAAGAAGACGAAGTAAAAGAAAAGAAACACTTTCATAAGGAACTCCTCCTTAAATAGACAAGAAAAGGGTAACCGGATAGCATTAAATGTGCCGGTAAAAGGGGGAAATTTTAGACACGTGTAAGCAGTCATCCCTAATTCACGGAATCTTGTCGGCAAAAATTGATGAAAAACAAATGGTTGCGGCATTTAAGAATACTAGTTCTCATGACATTCTCTTCTTCGCAGAGAAGACATGAGAAGAGGCAAGATGTAGGATCAGAATATCGCGACATCAATACCTTACGATATCAATAAACGACAGCATTGCGAAGGTGTCGCAGATGAGTAATATAAATGACGCAATGAATAACGACAGCCAAAACACGAGAAAGATATGAAGACCTAGCGAGAACTAGGAAAGTTGCGAGATTATATATTTGTACACTTGCGATATTTTGCAAGTTATTCCCGAAAATAAAGGACAGCTTAGTTGTCATCCATTATGTAATACCCTATATAAAGAGCCGAGCAGGCCTATTGGAAGGGAGATCTTTTTTCGAGTGTTGGGCAAGTCATTAAGAGAGAGAAAGTTTAGAGTGATTGTAATTCTTTAACTGATTTCCATTTCATCTTGTAAACATTTTAAGAGTTTAATCAATAAAAATTACAATTTTTCATCCTAAAATGATTTGATTGTATAGATTCTTGTGAGGGGTGTAGTGTAGGATTTCCTGCAACTACACAATTGGTTCCTGTTCACCTTGATTTATCAAAAGACGGAACAAAAACTCGTAGGTATTTCTGTGGGAGACAGATTTATCTATTACAATAGACTTTTATGTGTGATACAGATTTGTTAACAAAACTTCTGGTGCCTGTGTTATTTCTTTTCCGCATTACATTTTGTTATATAATTGAAATATCACGGGTTGTGCGTTGAATCGATCAATTGGGAAATCCAACCTTTGGTTGTTGATTGAAATTGATTGATCCTTGAACATTGGTCTTTGGTACCGTTCAAGTGTTTTATGTTGTATTCAATTAGACTCGCAGATTTCTATTTGCTTGAGTAATTATTGAATCGAGAAAGTGAGATATAACTCTTTGATATACTTTTATTAAGATTGATTCTGACTGTCTAGTTGATTCTCTTAAAAGTATATTGGAGTTAGTCCATACAGATTGCTAAGGGAAATATTGGGTGTGATTGTTGTACCCCCGCTTTTTCACCGTGAAACCTATGATTTGTGATTGAGTATTCTTGATCAATCACATAGTTCTTGAAAGTCAGATGAACCAAGTCTAAACTTGTTTGGAAGTGTGGCAAATCGGTTTCAAGGTTGTAAGTATGAAAGAGGACTTACAAAGTAAGGATGTCGACATACTTTGAACATGTGCAGTAACGCTAATCTTTAATTATTCAAAGTTATTCCTTAATAGCTAAAGGAAGAAAACCCCGGATCGAATAAAATAAATTGAGAATATTTTATTTAAGGTTTTTAATTTTATTTTAGGAAAATGAAAATTAGTAATGTCCATTTACTAGTTGGAGATTTTCCAAGAGATTTTCGATCATTATTTGGACAAAGCACTTTCTGGAATTATGGAAACCGAATCTGGAATATATTGCATATCTTGAGAATATTTTCAGTTTTGGAAATTCCTTGGTGTCCAAACTTCCTTGGTCTATAACTATGAAAGTTCAAGCAAACTAATCCTTCGTACAACAAGAAATACCTCAGTTGTGATGTTACTGGTGAAACCGCCTATTCGGAGAGGAGAGTAACCTAATTAGGCGAAATCTCTTACGGCCGCTCAGTTTAAAGACTTCTTTGGGATTGAGAAGCTCTATTAGTACCGTTGGTGGGAAACTAGATAATTGCAGTTTATCTTTTGTTTTCGATTGATTTGATTGACTAACGGTGGTTGAACTTTGATTGCACCTAGTTTGTTTATGCTTTAGAATCTTCTCCTCTGATATAAGATTCACTCAAACTAGATCAAAGTTTCGACGGGGATCTTTAGACGGTTTGTAGTTCTAAAGACGTCTTGTGATAATCCATTGTTAACAGACTCCGTTCTGTGCATGATTGATCACAAGAGATACAAGTTGATTGTGTGCAGGTGTTTATTGAAAGATCTAAGAAGATTTGAAGACAAAGAAGATTTTAAAGATTTATGATTTGGGATTCATAATCTTTGGTGTGCACAATACTTGTTTCGGTATAGAGGATCCAACTATAATCGGTTTATCCTTGTGATAGATTAGATTGATTAGTTGTGTAGATCGGCATCAATACAATTCTTTGTGATTAAAAGTATTGATTGCAAAATCTTAACAATTACGTCGATAGTTGATAATAAGATAGATCTAAGAACCTGACGAAGGAGTTTATTGAGATAAATAGAAGTGCCTTTGTCAAACTCACTGTAGTTGCAGGAAATCCTACACTACACCCCTCACAAGAATCCACACAACTAAGCCATTGAAGATGAACAACTATGATTTTTATTGATTAATTCCTTGAATGTTTACAAGATAAAATGGAAAAGAGCTAAAGAAATTACAATCACTACAAACTTTCTCTCTCTTAATGACTTGCCTAACACTCGGAAAAAAGATCCCTCTCAACAGTCCTGCTCGACTCCTTATATAGGGTATTACACAATGGATAACAGCTAAGCTGTCCTTTATTTTCGGGAATGACTTGCGAATTATCGCAAGCGTTCAAATATATAATCTCGCAAGTTTCCTAAATCTCGCTAAGTCTTCACATCTTTCTCGTGTTTTGGCTGCCGTCACTCATTGCGTCATTTATATTACTCATTTGCGACACTTTCGCAATATCGTCGTTTATTGATCTCGCGAGGTATTGTTGTTGCGATATTCTGATCCTACATATTGCCTCTTCTCATGTCTTCTCTGCGAAGAAGAGAATGTCATGAGAATTAGTATTTTTGAAATGCCTCAACGGTTCATCTTTATCTGTTATGATCCCGTACTTTTACACGAAATTTATTACACATGTTTCTTCTTCCGCTCTTTTCTTGACACGTCTCTTTCAACCGTTTTTTCTTGACCATTCACGTCTCTTCTCGCATTAAATGCATTTATCTTCTCGAGAATTTTTCTCTATATATAGTTTTCTCACCTTCCTCTTCTTCTTTTTTACTTTCTCTTTGCAAATCTTCTTCAATTCTTCTCCTCTACAATTCACGTTCCTGCTACTGTAAATCTTCCTTTTCTTCTTTCTTTTGATCTTTAATTTTATAATCATTCCCATATTCTAAGAATGGCTCCATCCGGCCGTAAATATGAAACTCTTTTGGGTGAGACTCAAAAGAATTTACAAGAGAAGGGTTTCACCTTATCCACTATTCCCAATCAAGAATCTTCATCTATTCTTTCTGCAAAATTGTTTACTGATCATCATTGTGATGATCAGAAAATCATAATCTCCCTAGGTCAACTCCTCGCAGGTCTTCCCATTCCTCTCTACAATCCCGAACTGCCCTTGTTCTATGAAATTCTTGCTCATGAGAAATTCTCGCGAGATATTTACCAATTAAGTGGGGATTGCATCCGTTTAATGCTTGAGTTCGCCAATCGTGGCGCTGGTAAGGATTCTCTGTATCCCGATAACGTCAAAGATCCTAAATTCGCCAACTTAGAGATAATTGCTGAAAAATATTCAGTAGAATTTTTTTTTGAAAATTATGAAGTGATAAATATGAAGAACGATAAATCTCATTTGGGGTGCTCAAATGCGAAAAGAAAAGAGAATATTCCCAAATGACAAGATACTCATGCTAGATATTGATTGACACTCTGGGCAAGAACAATGTTCCTCGCTACTCTAAAGACGACAAGTGGTGTGTCTTTCCGCTATTTTTTTGAATGGACCTTACATTTCAGGTTCCAATATACTCCCTGCGAATCTCGCAAATTATCATCCTTGGGTATTTAATTGGCCCGAGAAAGCAAAAGAGGTATACTTCCTAACTTTTACTTATTTTACAATCTTTATTTCCTCTTATATCTAAGTTTGGGAATTTTTTAGATCACCAAATTGAGAAGAAGTTACGAAAGGAATCCAAAGGCGAGTACTTTGGCGATACTCCATTCGATCACGGATGAAGTAAGAAATACTTTTCTTCTTTATTTTTAACAATATTGTTGCCTCTGTTTCTTATCTTCATTCGTGTGCGAAGGTTGGCGTTGAAGAAGGTGATATTTCTGAAATTGCGAAAGCTAAAGGAAAGCTTAGAATTCCACTTCGCAAGAATAAATCTTCTGCTCCATCTTCTAAAAAACGGAAAATCCACTCCTCTTCTCACTCTGGTTCTCAATCCAGTGAGAACTCCGATGAAGATAATGATCATGTTGACACTTCTTTTGCGAAGGAGAATCATTCAGTTGAATCTGCAATGGCGCAACTATCTAGTGTTTTCTCTGATTCTATGCAAGGAATGGGAGATGATCGTTTTTCTGCCATTTGCGACGCTCTCGCAAATATCTGCGACGCCCCTTTGCTAGAAGATAATGATTCTTTTCGTGGAGTTTCCAGAACAATGACTCCCAGTTTCTTAAATGCACTTAGTGCCTTGGTATGTTCATATTTCTTTATTTCTGCGTGATTTCAATTATAAACCTTATCTTAACGATTTCTTTATTTTCCTTTATAGTCTGGGAGAGCTTCCTTTGTTGTTGCCTCAGATCTCGAGAAAAGGCGCAACAGTCTCGAAGAGAAAAACCTTCAACTTAAGGAGAAGAACAAAGAATTGGAGGCTGAAACTGTTTCTCTTCGCAAGAGAGATAAAGAACTTGGAAATGAAACTGCTGTTCTTCGTGAAAAAATCAAACAATTGGAAGTTGAATCTTCTTCTTAGAAGGATAAAATATCTAGCCTTCAAAATGCTAATCAACAACTTTATGGTATACAATTCTTCTCCTTTTCTTATTCTTATTTTGTCATTTACTTTTCTTTATCTGACTTATCATTTTCGCAGACATTTATAACCTTTCTGATGAAGCTATTCTTCTTCACACATTTCCTGAGCCTATGGATAACGATGCTCTTATCGCCCATCTCAATAATTCTCTAAATATCTTTTCAAATGACAGAATCAAACATCTTTCTTTGAACGAACTTCAATCCAGATTCCGTCTCTTAGAAGCAGATCATAGATCTAGCTTAAGTTTAGCCAACCAAATGAAACACCTGCATCTTAGTTCCCAAGAGAAAATTAGTATTTTAAGGAAGAAAGTTAGCGATCTTATAGATGATAAAGATCGCATTGCTAATCAAGGCGCTCAAGCATTAGCGAGAATTTCAAAAGCTCTTCTTGAAGTTCAAATTGAGCGTGATGAATCTATTCGTCAAAATACTGTTCTTAGCGAAAGAAAGAATCAAATTCGTTCTCTTCTTCTTATAAATAATGACGATGAATTCGCTTGGGCTGCGAAAGTTCTAGATAATGCCAGAAATAACTTAGGTATTAACGTTAGCCTTCATGCTGATCAAACTGCCTTGGTTAAAGACATGATTTCTGACAGAGAAGGTTGTTAATGGTTCTTCTTTATTTTATCGCTTCTTTTTTGTGAAATTGCTATTAAGTTACTAATCCATTATCATACGTTCGCGAAGGTTTAGAAGAGGTATCAAACAAGGATTGAAGAACTTGAATCTGAAAAAGAACAACTTGCAAAGGACCTATCTCTTCGCAACGACAAGTATTCCAAGTTGAAGAAGTAACTACAAACTACTGTAGCGAATTTCAATAATGATGTTGTTCGTTTTCGCAATCAAACTATTAAGACAGTTTGCGATGACCAAAGCATTCCTCTTTCTTCATATCCTTGTCTTCTTGATGAGGTTCCTGAAAATATGCCTTCCTTGGATGCCTCTGATACTGATGCTAGCGAAGAAGAGGAGTCCGACAAAGAGTCTGATGAAAAAGAAGAATGAACTGAGAGATTGCACCATTTTCCTCTTTCTCTTCTTGTAATATTTGTACATTTATCCTTTTAGCCCTCCATTTTTGTAATCTCTTACTGTAAATTTCTTGGATCTTTAAATATAGATTCTACCTTATTCCTTCTTTCTCTTGTTATTTATATTTGAATGGGAGATTAAGTATAATTTCGCAGATATTTTCTGCTGAATTCTGTTATTGCGACAAGATCGCAGGACGTCTTTACAGTTTTATGTAACGACCCATTGATCTTGCCTTATCATTTCTTGTGTGGTCTTATTTTGCCTTCCTAGTTAAAGGTCTTATTTTGCCACCCCTCAGTTTTTGCGACAAAATCGCAGGACGTCTTTACACTTTCATGTAACGACCCATTGATCTTGTCTTATCATTTCTTTAGTATTTTTGCCTCTGCATGATATTTTTCTTGCGACAATATGACAGGCCTAAATATTCTTGCGAAAGTAAAGCCCCATGACATTGCCGTCTTTACGAAATCGCAGGACGTCTTTACATTTTCATGTAAAAACCCATTGATCTCGTCTTACCCTCGCGTTAGTATTATTGCCTCTTCAGGATCATCGCACAAATATGACAAGCCTAAATTTTCTTGCGAAAATAGAGCCTCATGACATTTGCGTCTTAAGACACTTATCAGCCTCCCTAATGTAGGGTGCCGCCTTATCATCTCCCCTGGTTTCCCCTTCAAGGAGGCGTACATCGGCCATACAAGACTAGCTCCTCCCATCCGGTCTTAACAACAACCAGTTGTTTTCGCAGCCTCTTATCCCTTATACCTATAGGGCTTATGGTTACGAGACTGCACCCTAAGTGGAGTTTTCTTCGGGCCGAGTGCAGCATGTGCCAAGACTTGCCAAGAATGGCCGAGACACTTCAAATGCCCAGGCACTCTTGGCTCAACCGTGTACCTCGGCACCTTGGTCATACACTGACTCCTTGGAAGAGACCCTCGGTCGTCCAACCAGGGTATAACCTTATATAGTTGGAAATCCAAGGTATCTCTCCCGGATAGGCTTTATTGACCCCAAATTTCCATGACTCAGGTTCCAGGGGTGGTGTAACCTTTTCCCTGAGTCATGTCAAGAGATACCCCCTTATATGACGCACTTTAGGTCTTACATTTACCTCTTATGAAATATCATTCGCGAACTAGGGTGTACGCCATAAAGGTTCGTCCCATTCGTATATCATTGATTTTTGATCATTTCTTCTCATTATCTTTGCAAAATTATCACGTAATCTTGCTTCGTTTGCTGTGATCTTCGTTGTAATTTTTTAACCAGATTTTCATATATTCTGTCTCGCGAGACTTTCGCGTACTCCTTCTTCAATCGTCATATTCTTTGTACTTTCGACATGTCTTTTTCCTTCAAAACAATTTTTTTTTTTTTTTTTTTTACACAAATCTAAAGTCAATTATTCATTTCTTACACTTCTTACCTCATTGCTCCTGCTTCTTCATTTAAATTTCCTCGATATTTCCTTCCCTTTTGCGAAACCATCGCAATTTCCCACTGTCTTCAGACATTGGTTTCGCAATGTATCTTCAGCTCTCACTTCTATTGCGTCCACCATCAGTCTGTCCCTTCTTTGTGCTTCTTTAATGTTCTGTTTCCAATTCTTCTTTTGAGCAGCCCTTTCCTCGCAAGATTCCACATCAACTTCATAGCACTTTTGTCCCTCAGCCCAATCTCCTTTTATAACTCCAACACCACTGGGATGAGGAAATTTGATGCACTGGTGGTAAGTCGATGTTACACCCAAGATCTTATGTAACCAAGGTCGCCCAATTAATGCATTATAGGGGGATTCCACATCGACTATGCAAAACAAGATTTCAGTTGATAATCCTTTCAGTGGTATTCGCATACGAGTTTCTCCTTTAGGTTTATTGGCAGTACCATTAAAACCATAAATCTTATAGGTTGAAGGTATCAAATCTTCGTCTTTCCCTCCCATAGTCTTGTAAGTGTGGTAAAAAGGATGTTTACTGAGCTTCCAAAGTATCAATTAAGATTCTATTTATTGCCCATGAATTTTCTGCCCCATCATCTTCATCATCAACAGGTTTTGGGTTAATATCCAATCTTACCACTAATGGACTGTCATGCATCTCGCCACCCTCAGGTACCTCTTCTGCGGTAAAACAAATAATCTGTGTTTGCTATTCTTTTAGTGGCGATGTCTTCGCGATGTTCATTACTTCTCTATTGTCAGCATCTCTTGCGAAAACCCTACTGAGAACACTATCATGAAAATCTTCAATTGTCCTGTATTTAATGTACGATAGAGTTGCGAGAACAAGTTTTTGGCCTTCGCTCCAACTTCTACTACAAACGTTTCTTTCCCTTTTATTGTATTTACTCCGTGAATTTCTGGAGGTGTCGGTAGAATTTTTGAGTCTTCTCTTCACATTTTAAGAAATGATTTAGCTTCCCTTGGTCTATCATTCTCGAGGATGATTCTTTTTATATTCCTACAATCATTCGTTAGGTGTCCATGAAAATGGTGATAGGAACAGAATTCATGACTTCACACCGGAGGCGGTTCATTCCCCATGTTCCATGGTGCAGGTATGTTTTCCATCAGGATTATAGCTTCCCATATTTTCTCCACGCTAGCGTTTAGTGGAGGCATCTTGATTTCTTCCCATACTACCCTATGACCTCGCTGCCCTCTATGATAATTATGCCTCTGACCTCCATAGGTTTCTTGCGGCTGATCAAGTCTTTGAATTTTATTATTTCCGCCACGGTTGTAGATTCTTTCTCTTTCAAATTCTTCCTGATCGCGACTTCCCATGGCTACAAACTTTTGCTGACCATCATCCGGTATCATCATTCCTTGTTGACCTTGCGAGGTACTCGACACAGTGTTTATCAATTTGGGTAACAAACTTGCATTCGCAGCTCCTGAACTTCTATTCGCGACAGGGTATGATTCCATCTCATTTTGCTTTTCTTCTAGAGCAATATACTCCTCCTGAAGCTCTCGCAACTCAGTCATTGCGATTGTATTCTTGACTCTAAAAATTTGAATATATAACAAATTTGTCGCGAACATAGCATTAATGAATGATAAGATGAGATATCTCTCCTCCACACGACCAGCCATTTCGCTACACATTGTCTTCCATCTCAATGTTAGATGCTTCAAGCTTTCACCAACCCTTTGTTTTAACCCAAATACATATTCAATACCAGGTCGCGAGGAATTATTACTTATATATGCCCCTAAAAATATAGCCTGCAAATGATTGAAATATGTTATTGTATTCTTTGGTAGTCTTTCAAACCATTTCAAAGCTTCTCCTGTCAAACTTGATGCAAAATATTTGCACAATATAGCATCATGATTCTCCCATTGTAACATACATCTCATAGAAGCTTTAATATGTTGTATCGCACAAGTTGTTCCATCGAAAATGCTGGTTAATGTAGGTAAGTTACACTTCGGTGGTATTCCTCCTAATTGTATCCCTTGTGTGAACGGAGTTTTCGCAGCTTCTTCTATGGCTTCATCCAACTGTCTCTTTCCTCCTCCCCTTTTCTTGTTCATCATTCCTCTCATTTCTGCCAATTCTCTCAAAATTTGTTCATTTACATCAGAATTTGAATCCATTGGTCTTTTTAGTTCCGCTTCTCTTCTCCTGCGTTCATGTCTACTTTGACTTTCTTGTTCATTATTCTCTTCTCGTCTTTCTCTGCGATCTTCTCCTTCATTTCTTTCACGAATTCACACATCGTTATATCTATCAATTTCTCTTCTTTGTTGCCTATCGGTTCTCCTTTGTACTCTTTCATGTTCTTCATTGATATTACCATTGTTGCGATTTTGTTCTCGCCTTCTTTCTCGATTATCATGATTATTCTGGCGAATTGCCTCTTCTTACTCCTGTTCTTCCATTTCTGCTCTCAATCTTTATCTCTCGCAAGCTAGACGTGCTTGTTCAACATAATGTCTTTCAATTTCATCTTCAATCTCTTTTTGCTTCCTCCGTGCTTCTCTCCCATGCAATATTCTTCTTTCTTCTTCTTGATTTTCTTCATCAACTGGATTATTCTGTCCCCGACGCTGCCTATTTGCTTGATTTCCATCATTCTGCCCATTTTGAAGAGTCTCGGGACGTGGGATATAACGATATTCCATTATTTCTCTTCTCTCGCAATGTTCTGTGCCTGGATTTTGCGCTTCTTCTTGGTTTTCTCCATCAACATTTTCTGTAGGTAAAATTCTCCTTCTTTCCTCTCTAACTGATCTTGAGCTTGACCTTGTAGTGCTTCTCGACCTTCTGTTTTGTAATCTAATGTTTTCCATCCTCAACTCATGATTCTGTCTTGTCAAATTTGCACGTTCCTCTGCCTCTAATCTTCTTTCTTCATGTATTGTTTGTCTCAACGCCTCTAATGCTGCGATCTCTTCATTTCCATGAATTATTTCTCCAATCCCTTCTCGGTCTCTCTCCTCTTGTCTATTGTTTACCAATTGTTGTTCTTCTCCCCTTTCGTCCATAGAGTCTGATCTCCAAGTATGCACACTTACTCTATCATAATCCACAGTTCTATTTGCTACTGGTTGAATTGGTGATTGAATTTGATTTTTTTCATTATTCCTTATGTTCATTCTTGAGGATTCTCCCATTTCATTTCTCCCTTCTCCAGCAAGTCTCCTACTCCTTCTAACAGTTGTTGGTAGCTCGGATGCATTTCTTCTTCCAGCCATTTCTTAATTTTGGTAAACTATTGAAAATTATATGAAATTCCTTCCCTACTACTCCAAATTCTTTCAAATCACGATGTCAATCCTTACTCTCTCCCTGTTTCTAGCGCCAATATGTAGTTGCAGGAAATCCTACACTACACCCCTCACAAGAATCCACACAACTAAGCCATTGAAGATGAACAACTATGATTTTTATTGATTAATTCCTTGAATATTTACAAGATAAAATGGAAAAGAGCTAAAGAAATTACAATCACTACAAAATTTATCTCTCTTAATGACTTGCCTAACACTCGGAAAAAGATCCCTCTCAACAGTCCTGCTCGACTCCTTATATAGGGTATTACACAATGGATGACAAACTAAGTTTGTCCTTTATTTTCGGGAATGACTTGCGAATTATCGCAAGCGTTCAAATATATAATCTCGCAAGTTTCCTAAATCTCGCTAAGTCTTCACATCTTTCTCGTGTTTTTGCTGCCGTCACTCATTGCGTCATTTATATTACTCATTTGCGACACTTTCGCAATATCGTCATTTATTGATCTCGCGAGGTATTGTTGTTGCGATATTCTGATCCTACACTCACATCACTTGGTTGAAAAGAGTTGCTACCAAACAGATTTGTTGTTCCTTTACTGTTTGGAATATGAACCAAAGGAATTGTTCCAAGTACGTGACTTATTCTTAAGTTGGAGGCGTGGGAATACAGACGGAACTAGGTGAACTATAGGTTTAGTTGCTTGGTCTCAACTATACAAAGTTGGTTTGATTTTGTATAGCGGCTTAATCCTGAGAGTATTCAATTATGGACAAGGTCCCGGGGTTTTTCTGCATTTGCGGTTTCCTCGTTAACAAAATCTTGTTGTGTCTTTTAATTTTCTATTCCCGCAATTATAATTGTTTTTATTATAATTAGAAGTAAAATACACAAACGTTAATTCCTATTTACTTGATAGTAATCCTATTGTGTTTGGTTAAGTCCGAACCTTTTATCAAGTAAACATACTTCGTCGTTGTATTGTCTCGATCTCATATCCATAGACGACCACACGAAGTGTGAACCGATTTGTTGTATTGTCTTGAATTAGTCCATTGACAATCACTTTCGGAGAAAGGACTTATAGGTGGAAAAGTTTTAGATTGAGGTATATTTGGTGTAGGATCAGAATATCACAACCTCAATACTTCGCGAGAGTAATAAACGATAGCATCACGAAGGAGTCGCGGGGAAGTAAAATAAATGACGCAATGAATGACGACAGCCAGAACACGAGGAAGATGTGAAAATCTGGCGAAGGTTAAGAGTGTCGCGAGGACGAACACTTATACACTTGCGACACTTCGCGAGTTATTCCCGAAAATAAAGGACAGCTTAGCTGTCATCCACTGTGTACTACCCTATATAAAGGGGTGAGTAAGTCTGTTGTAGAGGGAGTTCTTTTTGAATTGTTAAGCAAGTCATTAGGAGAGAGAAAATTTAGAGTGATTGTAATTTCTTTAGCTCTGTTCTATCTTCCTTTGTAAACATTTCAAGAAAATAATCAATAAAATCTATAGTTATTCATCTTCAAATGGATTAGTTGAGTAAATTCTAGTGAGGGGTGTAGTGTGGGATTTCCTGCAACTACATATGCGCTAGAAACAGGGATTGAAGATAAAAGATTGCAGCTAAAATTATCCGAATCAAGAAAATGAGAGAGAAAAATGTTAAATCAGATGAAGTAGAGAAGTTAAAAAACAAGGAATATGATGAAAATACGGAGTACTGTACAATTACAAAAACAATGATTAATGAATTTCATGAAAACATCAGAGGAAGAATACATAAACGAGATTTTGAAAGAAAGAAGATTATAGATGGGGAGAAGACATCGTCTTTGAAAGAGTGGGAAAAGCAGAAAATAACATTCACAAAGCAGACAGAGGTACCTAAAGAGGGTTTGAGCCATACATCCCATTAGTGATCACAATAAATGCATGCAAAAATGGAGAAGAACCCAGCAAAAAGCAAATGAAGAATGGGCGAGAAATAGAACTTTGGTGGATACGGGGAGTTTGGTGAGCATCATGTTTTACCATACTTACAAAAAATTAGGATATAAAGATGAAGAAATGATTTCCCAACAGTATTATATCCATGGTTTTGGTAAATCCATAACAAAACCTAAAGGAGAGGTAAAATTACAATTCTCGCTTGGAGAAATTGAAACACGGGTGACATTGAGTATAGTGGATATGGAATCGCCATACAACGTGTTGTTAGGGGAGGCCATGGGTACATGCAATTAAGGCTGTAGCGTCAACATTTCATCAGCGTATCAAGTTTCCTATGCCAACTGGAATTGGTGAAATCAGAGGAGATATTGATAAAGGAAGAATATATCATCAAGACGAAGTAAAGCATTATGAAGAACGAGTGAAGAAGCGAAAAGATCGCAAGAAGATGGTAAAAGCAGCTAAAAAAGAAGAAGAATTTAAAATTTACATGAGAAGAGCAAAAGAAGGAAAAGGAATACCTAGCGCAATCTCGCAGGATAAGGAAATGAAAGGACCAACCCCTATGGGAGAACCGAAAGCTAGCTATATCGCAGCATAACAAACAAAAGAAGTGAATGTTGGAACTGAAGAAGAGCCCAAGATGTTAAAAATTGGGACTAAAATGGAAGTAGATGAAGAAAGAAGAACTATTGATTTGCTGCGAGATTATAAAGATATTTTCGCGTGGGATATGGATGAAATGCCTGGTATAGATCCATCTGTGGCTTGCCATAAATTGGAAATTGACAGAAATGTAAGACCATTCAAACAAAGAATTAGAAAGATCGCAACTACATATGCGCTAGAAACAGGGATTGAGTAGAGATCAACCTTGTGAATTGAAAGAATCAGGAGTAACAAGAAAGAAATTTCGTATAATTTTCAACAATTTACTAAAATTGAGAAATGGCTAGAAGAAGGAATGCATCAGAACAACCAACAATTGTAAGGAGAAGCGGGAGATTAGCTGGAGAAAGGAGAAATGAAGTAGGTGAACCATCAAGAATAAACGCAAGAGATAGAGAAGAAGGTCAAATTCAACCACCAATTCAACCAGCACCGAATAGAGTAATAGATTATGATAGGGTGAGTGTGCATACATGGAGATCAGATTCTATGGAAGAAAGAGAAGAAGTGCAATAATTGATAAATAATGGACAAGAGGAGAGAAATCGAGAAGAAATGGGAGAAACAGCTCATAGAAATGAAGAAATCGCAGCATTAGAAACGTTGAGGCAAACAATACATGAAGAAAGGCGATTAGAAGCGGAAGAACGCGCAAATTTAACAAGGCAAAACCATGAGTTAAGAATGGAAAATATGAGGTTGCAGAATAGTAGGTCGAGAAGTAATACCAGATCAAGATCGGGATCGGTTAGAGATGATATGAGGAGAATATTACCTGTAGAAAAAATGTTAATGAAGAAAATCTAGAAAGAGGGCCAAATCTCGGTGAAGGATCTTTGCGAAAAGAAGTGAAATAGTGTGTATTCCATGTCCCGAGATTTTACGAGAATGTCCAAAATAACGGAAATCAAGGAAATAGGCAGCGAGAATGGTTCAATTGATGAAGAAAATCGGGAAGAAGGAAGAAGAATATTGCATGGGAGAGAAACACGAGAGGAAACAAAAGAAGATTGAAGATGACATCGAAAAGCATTATATTGAACAAGCGCGTCTAGCTTGCGAAAGGGAAAGATTAAGAGTAGAAATGGAAGAACGGGAATTGGAGGAAGCAATTCGCGAACAATCATGACAATCGAGAAAGAAGGCGCGAGCAAAATCGCAACAATGGAAATATCAATGAAGAATATGAAAGAATACAAAGGAGAGCCGATAGACAACCAAGAAGAGAAAATGATAGATACAATGGTGTGCAAATTCGTGAACGAGATGGAGGAGAAAGTCGCAGAGAAAGAAGAGAAGAAAATGCTGAACAAGAAAATCAAGATAGACATGAATGATAGGTGTAGAATACACCGTATTTACTATCTAGTAGTTTATGCTTTCTTTGCTATTTTTTCTAGTAAATTATGTATTTTACGCTTGTTTTGAGTTTTATAGCTACTTTGGAGTCGCACGGAGGAAAAGAAGAAGAAATTACCCAATTTGAGCCAAAAGGGCAAAAAGGTCATTTTACAGGCGATTGATATATGGAGCCCAGTTAAGGTTAAGGGGCAATCCAATTTGGAGGAGTACTAAAGCCGGGCTCGCGAGAGTTAAGGGGTTTCCAAGAAGGTTGGCCCTTATCTAATAAGAAGGGTGGTCATTATCACTTGGGTGCAAATATCCACCCAAGTACTTATACCCTAAATATCGAGAAGATATTATCTTCTCTTCTTTCTTCCCTTCCACCTGAAACTAAACCGAGCATTCATGGCTCGCCGCTAGATCAAGTGAGAATTGAGAGGAGAGTTGAAAAACGATCCACAATTCTTCCGTTAATCGAGAGACTGAAGTAGAGATGATGTATGAATCGAGATTGAGTTGTTGTAGCGAGATAACCCGATCGAGATCTTTGAACCCAGAATTGAGAGTTGGTTCTGGTCGATGGGTTTGCTGGTGTCGATCGAGAAAGTGAGAGGTTAAACTGCCGTCGATGATACGCAGAGAAGCTACAGCAGATGAAGAAATTGCAGAATGAGTTATTGTGTTGGATGATGATGATAGAGATGGAAGAAGATGGAATCGAAGTCGCTGTTGAGAAGAAATTAATGGGTCTGAGATTGTGTTGAATCGGAGACAGAGCTGGGATTAGAGGGAGGCAATAGAATCAGAGATTCAGGGTTTGATGCTGTTGCAGTTTGATGCAGAACAAAAATGGGTTTGAGCTGATTTAGAGATTGGTCGATTAAAGCAGCAGAAGAAGAAGACCCTGCCGCCATTGATATGGGTTAGTAAAGCTGAATAATGGGTTTGGTGGCCGTTGTTTGAAGCTCGATGGCTGAGTTAGATGAAGAACAACAGAGGAGTTTGGTGTTGTTGGTGGTAAGGAATGGGTTCGAGTAAGCAGAGATGGTCAGGTTGCTGTGGTTGAGAAGCAGATGAAGAATGAAGCTATTGAATGCTCGAATTGATAGATGTATGTGTAGGATTTTCGCAGGGAATGGAGCTGAAGATTGAGGCCTCAATTTGGCCGGATCGTCCTATAAAATGCCGAAACTCGGCCAATTTTCCTCAAAGCGAGTTGACTCGCACGGCGATGACCGATCCGTCCTAACTCAGCTCAGTCAGACGAGTCAGTCACCTAGGGAGCTGACTCATAGCTGACTCGTCTAGCTGACTCCTCCTTCCCTTGACTTCCCTTGACCTGGTTGACTGAAGGTTTGACTTTTTGACCGTTAGTCCTAACGGAGGACTGACGGAATATTCCGTCGAATATTCTCTCGACGGACAGACTTTTCAGGCGGCCGACGGTGACGTTTTCCGGCCAAATTCCGGCCATAATCCCAGTTTTCCGGCGAGCCAAAATTTCCAGAATTTTCTATGGACTTCTCTCATGGGTGTGAAGACTTGGGCTAGGAATTGGATGGAGAATTGGACTCAAATTTGGAAAGAGAAGATGAAGAGTTGAGAAAAGCTTGGATTTGGAAATTGAATTGCAAAAGAAAAAGGATTCTATTCCTTAGAAGATTTGGAGAATATTGAAGCCTATAAATAGAGAAGTTTTCTACAACTTCTACACATCTTCTCTCTATATCTCTACACACACATCTCTACACACAACACTTTTCTTTTCTTATTCTTTGTGTGAACTCTTTAACATGAGTAGTTAATTTTATTGATTGAGGATGAATTCCTAGTTCTTAATATGATTTGAGTTTTTGTTTTTAATTCTATCTTGAAGTTTTCACATGATTATCGTTTGTTTTTACTAATAGGAATGATCTTAATGACATTCATGATTGATTGATAGATTGTTTAGAATGCATGCTAAATTGATTTGTTAGTTTAATCTAAATCTAGTATAAGTTAGGGAATAAGTAATCGTTCTCGACTCTTTACATAAGTAGCAAACACGAGACCTTGCGGAGGGATTCCGTGGAGCAATTGTGTGTAGAAACAACGTTAGCAAGTGGACCTTGAGCTAAGAGTCTAACTACTAATATCAAGCTAAGAGTCTAACCTACGACACGCATCAAATTTTGGCGCCGTTGCCGGGGAGCAACGGATGATTTTAGTTGTTTTTATTTTTCTTTTTGCTTTATTCTTGCTTTGTTGGATTCTATTCCGTATCTAACTTGGTTTTTGAATCTTATTTCAGGTATCAGTTTTCCATGTATGGTGGACGAGAGCAAGCATATTACAACAATCAATACGGTTTTCAACCTCAACATTATGACAACTTCCAACCATCCATAGGATACAATCAAAACCTATCTTTTGGCTATGATCAAATTCCTACAGAACCTTATGGATATTCTCATACATATCAACAACCTTATGACGGGTATGTAAGTGGACAATCACAAGGATGGGAGGATAGTTTTGTTTATGATCAGAAATTCTCTAGTTTTGCAGATAAGATGTTGGCCATGATTGGGGATCTTCAACAAAAGATGCAAGAATCACATCGAGAATTTCAAAGGAATTCGGAGAAAATATACAAACAAATTAACAAACCTTTGGAGACTTTTGATGACGATAGTGTAGCTTACTCGAGCCTTGATCTTATTAATGATCAAGCACCTATTCAAAAGGACGAGCTTGAGGAAGATGCATTTATTGCTTGGAAAAAATTTCTTAGGGAAAGATGGGAGTCCGCGGAAGTGTATGAATGTTCCGACAATGAGGAAGTTATTCCAACTCCGGATCATAATAACGATCCTTCACCTATTCAAAAGGAGGAGATTGGGTGTGACTTACCTATTGTTGTAAACGAAGTAACACCCGCACATGAAGATTTTACAATCTATACCGATGAAAATCATTTTAGTGAATGGCCCGATTCCGATGATGAGAATGTTGAAGAGATGATACTAGAGGATGAAACCACATTCATTGATTTTGTGGAAGACCCAATTGAACTTGCCAATGATTTTAATGATGCCGAGACTTTGGTTAAGGTAGAAAACGACGAAGAATGGTTGCAAGGTTTAATAGAGGACCACGATATACAAGAGGTAAGTATTTCACTTGAATTTTTTAAGGATGAAGAGGATTCTATAATACAAGAGATTGTGCAAGGTTTGTCTAATCCCTTGCATCTTGATTCTTCTCCTTTACCTCCTATTGGTATTTGAATGTATGTGCTTCGAAAGTATTTTTGGATGATTTTGTTTCTAAATATCCACCATTGGAAACACTTGATGCTAACACCATGCAGGTTTGCCAAGAGGAATACATGGAAGTTCCAAAATTCTATGTTCTTTATACACTTCCGAGTGTGGACGAGAATAAGTGTGGGGGAAATTTCTATCGAGCGATAACATCACTATTGTTTTCTTGTGCTAATATTTGTATGGAGTTATTGTTTGCAAAACAGGTATTATGGGTGGATCCTCAAATTTTCCGATTGTTAGTATATGGGGAATGAATCTTGCAAGAGCCAAGTCGGGCCGTCGACTTTAAAACAAGCGCTTAATGGGAGGCAACCCATCGGTTTTGTATTTCTTATCCTTTTGCTTTTTGTTATTTCTTTTTCTTGTTTCTTATCATGTTAAAATTTCCCACCTTGACTTTACTAGGAGGATTCAATTACATTGAGGACAATGTAAGGTTTAAGTGTGGGGGAGTGGTTAAGCATGTTTTTAAAACAAAAATTACAAAAAAATTAAAAAAGTTGAAAAAAAAAAAAAAGTTTTACTTAAAAACTCCAACTTTTAGAGATTTTTAGAGTCACTAGCATACTTCTAGGTATGTTTACATAGAGATTTTGACCGACATAATTGAACTTGGAAATGTTAGAGAACTACATTCGGATTTCTTGTTTGTTTGAGTGTTAAATAATGGATTTAATCATGCCGGTGATGCGAATTTGGTGCAGGGAGAAATGCGTTATTAGAGTTGCTGATCAATCATTAGTGGAGACTACCCGTATTCATATCATGTGAGGCACCAACCAGAAATTTTCCATCTACTAAAGAGCTTCTTTTGAGTGTGTGTCACCGTACGTAAATTCCGGGTAGAATGGTGAGCTACCCAACCTCCCACCAATAGAAGCACTACTCTTTGATCTCTTGAGTGCTAATTTTGTCAATCATGAGGGTGACGTCCATGGATGAAAGCCTCCTTCTTGTAGTTCGATTTGCAGTTAGCACCATTCTCTCTCTCGACAACAACGGATCCATAGAAACACATCATCATCAACAAGGAGCGACACCAAAATCTACAAGGAAAGTTGGAAAAGTTTAAGGTTTACAAGCAACGGAACGAGAAAAAGAGCAAATTTCAAACTCAAGTAAAGCAACATACAAAAGAGCGGATTTTACATATATGTTGAAGACTTACAATATAATGAGGTAATTTTATATTCAAGTATGAAGACTTATTCATGAAAGCGAAGAAAAGTAAAAGGTGAAAATTTTTGAAGTTTATGATTCCAAGACAATACAAGTTGTGAAGAATCAAGCGGTAAAATACTTCTCCCACGGCCATGGTCTATTTTTGTATTTAATTTCTCTTGTTTCAATTTCAAAAAAAAAAAAAAAAGAAAAAAAAAAAGAAAAAAAAGAGAGAGAAAAAAAAAACAAGAGAAATATTTGTTTTGTTAATAAGCCGTGGGGAAGGAAAATTTATAAGGAAGTTTCAAGCGACAAGGATTTCAAGGTAAAGAGTTATAAAATGTCAAGGATTTATGAAATTCAAGGGTTTATCATCAATAGTTGAAACCGAAGACGAAGACCAAGAAGTTAAAGACGAGGAACGGAAGACGTTTCTATTGGATGCCGTGAGAGTGGTGTTATCATAATTGGCGATCGGATGTGAAGGTGAGTAAGTAATCTCATCCTCGATAATATGGTTGATTTCCTTTCTTAGAGATCGTCAGAAAAATGGTTTTTCAAAATATTAAAAGATGTGGGTTTTAAAAAAATATTTCGGAAGTTATCCTTCCCACCATTCAACGTGTTGCAGGAATTCTCTCTTCATTCCTACCTGCACACATGTGAGAACCATAAAAAAGCCGTCTTTTTGAGTGCAATTATCATAAAATCCTTTTGGTGAGGCAGAAGTCGAGGCGAAATGCTTATTGATCGTTTCTCAAACATGCATTCTCTCATTATGGTGTGGTTATTTCTCACTCAACATTTAAGAACGAGAATATGTTCTTTAGTATTTCTAACTTCTTATTACTAGCATGCAGAAACTCTATGTCCTCATAGCTTTTTGGATGCTTGTGACGCTTGAACGCTTTGAAGTTGTGAGTTTTTAGTTTGATTTGCTCGAGGACTAGCAAAGTCTAAGTGTGGGGGAATTTGATAGGTGTAGAATACACCGTATTTACTATCTAGTAGTTTATGCTTTCTTTGCTATTTTTTCTAGTAAATTATGTATTTTACGCTTGTTTTGAGTTTTATAGCTACTTTGGAGTCGCACGGAGGAAAAGAAGAAGAAATTACCCAATTTGAGCCAAAAGGGCAAAAAGGTCATTTTACAGGCGATTGATATATGGAGCCCAGTTAAGGTTAAGGGGCAATCCAATTTGGAGGAGTACTAAAGCCAGGCTCGCAGAGGTTAAGGGGGTTTCCAAGAAGGTTGGCCCTTATCTAATAAGAAGGGTGGTCATTATCACTTGGGTGCAAATATCCACCCAAGTACTTATACCCTAAATATCGAGAAGATATTATCTTCTCTTCTTTCTTCCCTTCCACCTGAAACTAAAACCGAGCATTCATGGCTGCTTTGTCGCTAGATCGAAGTGAGAATTGAGAGGAGAGTTGAAAAGATCCACATTTGCCGCCGTTAATCGAGAGACCAAGTAGAGAGATGATGAATGAATCGAGATTGAGTTGCTGTAGCAGATAACCAGATCGAGACGCTGAACTTGAAATTGAGAGTTGGTTCTGGCCGATGGGTTTGCTGGTGTCGATCGAGAAAGTGAGAGGTTAAACTGCCGTCGATGATACGCAGAGAAGCTACAGCAGATGAAGAAATTGCAGAATGAGTTATTGTGTTGGATGATGATGATAGAGATGGAAGAAGATGGAATCGAAGTCATTTGTTGAGAAGAAATTAATGGGTCCGAGATTGTGTTGAATCGGAGACGAGCCGGGATTAGAGGGAGGCAATATAATCGAGAGATTCGGGGTTTGATCTTTATTGCGTTTGATGCAGAACAAAAATGGGTTTGAGCTGATTTAGAGATTGGTCGATTAAAGCAGCAGAAGAAGAAGACCCTGCCGCCATTGATATGGGTTAGTAAAGCTGAATAATGGGTTTGGTGGCCGTTGTTTGAAGCTCGATGGCTGAGTTAGATGAAGAACAACGGAGAGGAGTTTGGTCTTGTTGGTGGTAAGGAATGGGTTCGAGTAAGCGAGAGATGGTCGGAAAGTTCTTGTGGTTGAGAAGCGAGATGAAGAATGAAGCTATTGAATGCTCGAATTGATAGATGTATGTGTAGGATTTTCGCAGGGAATGGAGTGAAGATTGAGGCTGAATTTGGCCGGATCGTGTCTATAAATGTACCGAAACTCGGCCAATTTTCCCTCGGGCGAGTTGACTCGCACCGACTTGGCGATGACCGATCCGTCCTAACTCGGCTCGGTCAGACGAGTCGATCACCTAGGGAGCCGACTCATAGGCGACTCGTCTAGCCGACTCCTCCTTCCCTTGACTTCCCTTGACCTGGTTGGTGACGGTTTGACTTTTGACCGTTAGTCCTAACGGAGGACTGACGGAATATTCCGTCGAATATTCTCTCGACGGACAGACTTTTCAGGCGGCCGGCGGTGACGTTTTCCGGCCAAATTCCGGCCATAATCCCAGTTTTCCGGCGAGCCAAAATTTCCAGAATTTTCTATGGACTTCTCTCATGGGTGTGAAGACTTGGGCTAGGAATTGGATGGAGAATTGGACTCAAATTTGGAAAGAGAAGATGAAGAGTTGAGAAAAGCTTGGATTTGGAAATTGAATTGCAAAAGAAAAAGGATTCTATTCCTTAGAAGATTTGGAGAATATTGAAGCCTATAAATAGAGAAGTTTTCTACAACTTCTACACATCTTCTCTCTATATCTCTACACACACATCTCTACACACAACACTTTTCTTTTCTTATTCTTTGTGTGAACTCTTTAACATGAGTAGTTAATTTTATTGATTGAGGATGAATTCCTAGTTCTTAATATGATTTGAGTTTTTGTTTTTAATTCTATCTTGAAGTTTTCACATGATTATCGTTTGTTTTTACTAATAGGAATGATCTTAATGACATTCATGATTGATTGATAGATTGTTTAGAATGCATGCTAAATTGATTTGTTAGTTTAATCTAAATCTAGTATAAGTTAGGGAATAAGTAATCGTTCTCGACACTTTACACAAGTAGAAAACACGAGACCTTGCGGAGGGATTCCGTGGAGCAATTGTGTGTAGAAACAACGCTAGAAAGTGAACCAAGCGAACCGAGTTTAACTACTAGTACTAAACCTAAATTCATAAATCTTAATGCATTCTCGGGAATTACATCTTGTAAGCGGACCTCAAGGTGGTTCTTTTGAATAGAATCTGATAACTAAGCGGACCTGTTACTCAGTGAAATTAGGGATTTTGGGGCTAGCTAAGCGGACCTGCTATCCTACGGTTGGTGATAATCTGTGACTAATAACAAGTAGAAAAGAACATAACTTGATCCATTATTTCGTAACGAAGAAGGATTCCTTGATCTCGTCTCTCTTATTGCTTTCAACTTTACCTTTTAATTGTTTTGTTTATTTTCTTTTGTTTTTTTTTACACCCCCCCTTTCGTGACAATTTTTACAACTAGAATCTCGTGCTCCTCGTGGGATCGACCTTGACTACCCTATATTACTAGTTACTTAGGTAGTAAAGTATTAATTAATTTGTTGTGGTTACGACACGCATCAATGAACGCAGAAGGAGAGAGGCAGAGCTAAAAAGACCAATAAATTCGAACCCTGATGTAAATGAACAAATCTTAAGAGAGTTGGCAGAGATGAGAGGAATGTTGAACAATAGAAGAGGAGGAGGAAGAAGGCAATTGGATGAGGCCATCGAAGAAGCTGCGAAAACCCCCATTACGCTAGAGGTGCAATTAGGAGGAATACCCCCAAAGTGCAATTTACCCGCACTAACCAGCATTTTTGATGGAACAACTTGCGCAATACAACACATCAAAGCGTATGTGAGATGTATGCTACAATGGGAAAATCATGACGCCATATTGTGCAAATATTTCGCATCAAGTTTAACAGGAGAAGCACTGAAATGGTTTGAGGGTTTACCAAGAAACACAATCACGTCATTCAACCATTTACAAGCTATATTCTTAGGGGCATATATAAGTAACAACTCCTCGCGACCAGAAATTGAAGATGTATTTGGGCTGAAACAAAGAGTTGGCGAAAATTTAAGACACTTAACTGTGAGATGGAAGACGATGTGTAGCGAGATGGCTGGAAGAGTGGATGAAAGATATCTCATTTTATCATTCATAAACGCTATGTTCGCAACCAATTTGTTATATATTCAAATCTTTAGAGTTAAGAATACAATTACAATGACTGAGTTGCGAGAACTTCAGAGGAATATATTGCTTTAGAGGAAAGGCAAAACGAGATGGAATCATACCCAGTTTGCGACTACAAATTCAAACGCTCATGAATGCAAGCTTATTACCCAAGTTGATAAACACAGTGGCGAGCACTTCACAAGGGCAACAAGAAAAGATAATAGATGATGGACAGCCAAAGATAGTAGCTATGGGAAGCCGTGATCAGGAAGAGTTTGAAAGAGAAAGGAACTACTACAATCATGGCGGCAATAACAAAATTCAAAGACTTGATCATCCACAAGAAACTTATGGAAGTCGAAGGCGGGAATTATCATGGAGGGCAGCGAAGTCACGAGTAGTATGGGAGGAAATCAAAATGCCACCATTAAATACTAGCGTGGAAAAAATATGGGAAGCTATACTCTTGATGGAAAACATACTTGCACCATGGAATATGGGGAATGAGCCACCACCAAGTGATAGAAGTCACGAGTTCTGTTCTTACCATCGCTTTCATGGACACCTAACAAATAATCAGAAAATATAAAAAGAATCATCCTCGAGAATGATTGATCAAGGAAAGTCAATCATTTTCTAAAAGGTGAAGAGAAGGTTCAACCGTTACCACCACCGCCGAAATGCACAGGACAAATTCAGCAAAGGGGAAAGAAACATTCGTAATAGAAGTTGGATCGAAAGCTAAAAATTTTTTTGCAACTCCATTGTACACTCATACCGAACAATTGAAGATTTTCATGATAATGTTCTCGGTAGGGTTTTCGCGAGGATGCGATAATAAAGAAGTGATGAACATTGCGAAGACATCGCAGTTAAAAGAATGGCAAATGCAGATTATTTCTTTCACCGCAGAAGAGATTCACGAAGGCGAGAGAGACGCATGATAGCCCATTGGTTGTAAAATTGGAAATTAATCCAAAACCTGTAGATGGCGAAGACGACGAAGCAGAGAATTGCTGGGCGATCAATAGAATCTTAATTGATACGGGGAGCTCAGTAAACATTCTTTTCTACCATACTTATAAGACTATGGATGGGAAGGATGAAGAATTGATACCTTCGACGTATAAAATATATGGTTTCAATGGCACAGCGAATAAGCCTAAAGGAGAAGTTCATATGAGAATACCCTTGCAAGGATTATCAACGGAAATTTTATTCCGTGTAGTCGATGTGGAGTCCCCTTATAATGCATTGATCGGAAGGCCATGGTTGCACGAAATTCAGGGCGTAGCGTCGACTTATCATCAGTGCATAAAGTTTCCTCATCCTAGCGGTGTCGGAATTATAAAGGGAGATTGGACGGAAGGACAAAAATGCTATGAGATTGACGAAAATAAAGGACAGCTTAGCTGTCATCCACTGTGTACTACCCTATATAAAGGGGTGAGTAAGTCTGTTGTAGGGGGAGTTCTTTTTGAATTGTTAAGCAAGTCATTGGAGAGAGAAAATTAAGAGTGATTGTAATTTCTTTTGCTCTGTTCTTCCTTCCTCTGTAAACATTTCAAGAAAATAATCAATAAAATCTATAGTTATTCATCTTCAAATGGATTAATTGAGTAAATTCTAGTGAGGGGTGTAGTGTGGGATTTCCTGCAACTACATCTGAAGATTTTGCAAATCTAGTAAATATAAAAGGAAAGAAATATCGCAAAAGCAAATCTGAAATAGGAAGTATACCTCTTTTGCCTTTTCGGGCCACTTAAATTCCCAAGGATGATAGTATGCGAGATTCGCAGGGAGTACATGTGAACCTACAATATAGGATGATAGTAAATTCTTCTTCTATTTGACATGGCTCAGTGAAAAGGTTACACCTCTCCTGGAACCTGGGTCATGGAGATTTGGGGCCCATGAAAGCCTATCCGGGAGAGATACCTTGGATTTCCAACTATATATATAAGGTTATACCACTGGTTGGGACACCCGAGGGTCTCTTCCAAGGAGTCGATGTATGCTCAAGGCGCCGGGGTACACGGTTGAGCCAAGAGTGCACTGGGGCTTTTGAAGTGTCTCGGCTATTCTTGGCAAGTCTTGGTATATCTTTTCGGCCAAGAAAACTCCACTTAGGGTGCAGTCTCGTAACCATAAACCATATAGGTATAAGGGATAAGAGGCTGCGAAAATAACTGGTTGTTGTTAAGACCGGATGGGAGGAGCTAGTCTTGTATGGCCGATGTACGCCTCCTTGAAGGGGCAACCAGGGAGAAGATAAGGGATGCACCCTCCATTAGGGAGCTGATAAGTGTCAAAAGACGCAAATGTCATGAGGCTTTATTTTCGCAAGGAAATTTAGGCTTGTCATATTTGTGCGATGATCCTGTAGAGGCAATAATACTAACGCAAGGATAAGACGAGATCAATGGGTTTTTGCATGAAAATGTAAAGACGTCCTGCGATTTCGTCGCGAAGACGGCAATGTCATGGGATTTTACATTCGCAAGAGTATTTAAGCCTGTCATATTGTCGCAAATAAAATATCATGCAGAGGCAAAAATACTTAAGAAATGATAAGACAAGGTCAATGGGTCATTACATGAAAATGTAAAGACGTCCTGCGATTTTGTCGCAACGAGGTGTGGCGAAATAAGACCTTTAATTAGGAAGGCAAAATAAGACCACACAAGAAATGATAAGGCAAGATCAATAGATTTCTTCATTTGTGAAGACGTCCTGCGATCTTGTCGCAATGACTTCAACATAAATAAAGATATAGCCATATAAAAAAAAAATGAGGAAGCAAATAAGCTTGCGAAAACGATTATATTTCTTCATAAAGTTACCAACAATAAGGGCAAAATTCAGAGATTTCATTACTCAGAGATAATTGATCAAATCTCTCATTTGAAAATAAATAATAGAGGCAAGTATGGGGATGAATAGGATAAAATTTTGTTATTCATTTCCACATGATAGATTTATATATTCATAATGCTGGTCAGTTGTATTACAAAGAAGAATTGCTTGATTAATATGCGCAAGTAAAGAAAACAAAGATTGAATTCATATTTAGTAATCCAAGAAATTTACAATGAGGGGCTATAGAAATGGAAGATTAAAAGGGTATATATACAGATATTACAAGAAGCGAAAGAAAGAAGAAAAGAAGTTATTTCTTTGAGGATTCTTCTTCTTTGTCGATTCTTCAATTCCATCATTCTTTTCGCCGATTCTTCTTCTTCGCTAGCTTCACTATCGAGACATCCGAGAAAGGCATATCTTCAGGAATATCATCAAGAAGACAAGGATATGAACTAAGAGGAATGCGGTGATCATTGCAAACTGTTTCAATAGTTTGATTGCGAAAACGAACATCATCGTTATTAAAATTCGCTACTGTAGCTTGCAGTTGTTTCTTCAACTTAGAATACTTGTTGTTGCGAAGAGAAAGGCCATTTGCGAGTTGCTCTTTTTCAGATTCAAGTTCTTCAATCCTTGTCTGAAATCTCTTCTCGGCTTCTGCAAAACAAGTGACAATAAGTTAATAACAATACTACAGAAGAAAGGAGTAATAAAGTAAAAAGGAATAATAAACAACCTTCTCTATCAGATATCATATCTTTAACCAAGGCAGTATGCTCGGCATGAAGGCTAACATCAACCCCTAAGTTATTCCTGGCATTATCTAGAACCTTCGCAGCCCAAGCGAATTCATCATCATTATTTATAACGAGAAGCGAACGAATTTGATCTTCTCGCTCATTAAGTATGGCATTCTGGCGAAGAGATTCATCTCGTTCAATTTGTACTCCGAGAAGAGATTTTTGAAATTTTGCTAATGCCTGTGCACCTTTATTGGCAATGCGGTCTTTGTCATCTATAAGGCCACTAATTTTCTTCCTTAAAGTTTTGGTTTTCTTATGGGAATCAAGATACATTTGTTTAAATCGGTTGCCTAAACCTAAACTAGATCTATGCTCAATCTCTAAGAGACGATATTTGGCTTGAAGTTCATTTAATGGAAAGGAATCAACTTTGTTTGACGAACTACTTAAAGATTCGTTGAGATGAGTGAGAAGAACATCATTATCCATAGGCTCGGGAAATGAATGGAGAAGAATGACTTCTTCAGAGAGATTATATATGTCTGCGAAAATAATAAATCGAGGCAAAGAAAAGCGAGATGACAAAATAAATACGACTTGAAGAGTAAAATTTTTTTACCATAAAGTTGTTGATTTGCACTTTGAAGAGTAGATATTTTATCCTTCTGAGAAGTAGACTCAACTTCCAACTGTTGAATTTTTTTATCTTTCTTGCGAGATGTCGCAACTTCAGTTTCTAGTTCTTGGATCTTCTCTTTGAGTTGGAGATTTTTCTTTTCAAGGTTGTCGCGTCTTTTCTCGAGATCCGAGGCAACAACAAAGGAAGCTCTCCCGGACTATAAAGGAAAGTAAAGAAATTGTTAAGATAAAGCTTATAATCGAAGTCATAGAGAAGCAAAGGAATATGAACATACCAAAGCATTGAGAGCATTTAAGAAACTGGAAGTCAATGTTCGGGAAACCCCGCGAAAAGATTCATTATCCTCTAACAGTAGGGCATCGCAAATTTTAGCGAGAGCTTCGCAAGTAGCAGATAAATGATCATCTCCCAATCCTTGCATAGAATCGGAGAAGACACTAGACAATTGCGCCATAGTAGAAGCGACCGAGTGATTCTCCTTCGCAGAGGAAGTACCAACCTCATTTTCATCCTCGTCAGAGCTCTCGCTGGTTTGGGAACTAGAATGAGAAGAGGGATGGATTTTCCGTTTTTTAGAAGATGGAGCAGAAGATTTATCCTTGCGAAGAGTGATTTTATTCTTGCCCTTAACCTTTGCAGCTTCGGGAATGTATATTTCTTCAACAACCTTCACACACGAATGAAGATAAGAAACAGAGGCAACAATATTGTTAAAAATAACAAAAGAAAATTATTTCTTACTTCATCCGTGATCGATCGGAGTATAGCCAGATTACTCGCCTTTGGACGTCTTTCATAACTCCTTTTCTATTTGGCAATCTGAAAATTTTACAAGTCTAGTAAATATAAGAAGAAGGAAATATCATACAGCAAGCCTGAAATAGGAAATATACCTCTTTTGTCTTCTCGGGCCACTTAAATTCCCAAGGACGGTAGTCTGCAAGATTCGCAGGGAGTACATGTGAACTTGCAATATAAGGTCCACTCAAAAATAGAGGAACAACCCACCACTTCTCATCCTTGGAGTACCGAGGAACATTATTTTTGCCCGAGTGCCAGTCAATATCTTGCATAAGCAGCTTATCAGCATCAATGTTATCTTTTCTCTTCAATCGAGCACCCCAGCGAGATTTATCATTTCTCATATTTATTACTGCATAATTCGCAAAGAAGTTTTTTACGGTATATTTCTCAGCGTCTATTTCTAAATTCGCGAATCTAGGATCTTTGAAATCATCAGGATATAAAGATCCCTTACCAGCGCCACGGTTGGCGAATTCAAGCATTAGACGAATACAATCGCCACTTAATTGGTAAACAGCTCGCGAGAATTTCTCATGAGCAAGAATTTCATAGAATAAAGGTATCTCGGGATCGTAGAGAGGAATGGGAAGGCCTGCGAGGATTTGACCTAGCGATATTATGATCTTCTGATCATTACATTGATGATCAGAAAACAACTTTGCAGAAAGTATAGATGAAGACTCTTGATCAGGAATGGTTGATAAGATGAAGCCCTTCTCTTGAAAATTCTTTTGAGCTTCATTAAAAAGGGGTTTATATGTGCGACCAAGTGAAGCCATTATTAGAGTATGGGAATGAATAGAGAATTGAAGATCGAGAGAAAGAAAAAAGAGAAGGTTTACAGTAGCAGAAGCGCAAATTGCGGAGGAAGAAGGTTGAAGGAAAGTTGCAGAGGGAAAATAAAAGAGAAGAAGAGAAGGGTGAGAAAACTATATATAGAGAGAAGAATCCTCGAGAAAACAAATACATTTAATACGAGATGGGACGTGAATGGTCAAGAATAAACGGTTGAAAGAGACGTGTCAAGAAAAGAGTGGAAGAAGAAACATCTGTAATAAATTCCGTATAAAAGTACGGGAGTGAAACAGATAAAGATGAGCTGTTGCGGCATTTCAAAACATTGGTTCTCATGACATTCTCTCCTTCACAGAGAAGACATGAGAAGAGGCAAGATGTAGGATCAGAATATCGAGACATCAATACTTCGCGAGATTAATAAACGACAGCATTGCGAAGGTGTCGCAGGGAAGTAAAATAAATGACGCAATGGATGACGACATCCAGAACACGAGGAAGATGTGAAAATCTGGCGAAGGTTAAGAGTATCGCGAGGATGAACACTTATACACTTGCGACACTTCGCGAGTTATTCCCGAAAATAAAGGACAGCTTAGCTGTCATCCACTGTGTACTACCCTATATAAAGGGATGAGTAAGTCTATTATGGGGAGAGTTCTTTTTGAATTGTTAAGCAAGTCATTAGGAGAGAGAAAATTTAGAGTGATTGTAATTTCTTTAGTTCTGTTCTATCCTCTTTTGTAAACATTTCAAGAAAATAATCAATAAAATCTATAGTTATTCATCTTCAAATGGATTAGTTGAGTAAATTCTAGTGAGGGGTGTAGTGTGGGATTTCCTGCAATTACATATGTAGATGTAGGATCAGAATATCGCGACATCAATACTTCGCGAGATTAATAAACGACAGCATTGCGAAGGTGTCGCAGGGAAGTAAAATAAATGACGCAATGGATGACGACAGCAAATGAAACACGAGGAAGATGTGAAAATCTGGCGAAGGTTAAGAGTGTCGCGAGGATGAACACTTATACACTTGCGACACTTCACGAGTTATTCCCGAAAATAAAGGACAGCTTAGCTGTCATCCACTGTGTACTACCCTATATAAAGGGATGAGTAAGTCTGTTGTAGGGAGAGTTCTTTTTGAATTGTTAAGCAAGTCATTAGGAGAGAGAAAATTTAGAGTGATTGTAATTTCTTTAGTTCTGTTCTATCCTCTTTTGTAAACATTTCAAGAAAATAATCAATAAAATCTATAGTTATTCATCTTCAAATGGATTAGTTGAGTAAATTCTAGTGAGGGGTGTAGTGTGGGATTTCCTGCAACTACAGCATATCATCCTCAAATAGAAGAAGAATTGCAGAAAATGCTAGATGCGGGAATCATTAGACAAGCAAAATATCCCGAATGGATAGCAAATATGGTTATAGTCCCAAAGAAGAAAAAAGGGATAAGAATTTGTATAGATTTTACCGATCTAAACAAAGCTTGTCCTAAAGATAGTTTCCCGTTACCAGATATTCCGCAATTGGTTGAAGCAGCGGCAGGAAACGAAAGGATATCATCTCTTGATGGATATAAAGGTTACAATCAAATTCCTCTCGCCGAAGAAGATCAAGAACATCTTTGTTTTCTTCGCTCCAAGAGGATTATACTGTTATACAAAAATGCCGTTTGGTTTGCGAAATGCCGGAGCAACATACCAAAGAATGGTAGAAAAGGTGTTCGCGAGATGGATACACAAAACATTAGAGGTGTATGTAGATGATATGTTAATAAAAAGTAAGAAAGCAAAAGACCACATACAGGATCTGAAAGAAATTTTTGAACAAATGAGACATTTCAACATCAAAGTAAATCCAGAAAAATGCACCTTTGGAGTTGCATCGGGAAAATTTTTAGGTTACATCGTATCAAAAGAAGGAATCCAAGTCGACCCAGAGAAAGTACAAGCAGTTCGCGATATGCCAACACCTGCGACAGTAAAAGATGTTCAGAAGTTAAATGGGTTACTAGCTTCGCTAGGAAGGTTTATCTCGCGATCATATGATAAATGCAAGCACTTTTTCAACATCCTCAAAAAGGGATCAAAGTTTAGATGGACAGATGAGTGTGAGAAAGCCTTACAAGGAATAAAGGAACATTTAATGGATATATCAATTTTGCAAAAAGCAGAACCAGGAGAAGAATTATTGATCTATCTTGCGACGACCTCGCATGCATTAAGTGCAGTATTACTGCGAATGGACGCAGGGGTAGAGATTCCAATCTATTACGTCAGCAAAACTTTCAATGCCGCAGAAAGGAATTACTCAAAAATTGAAAAACTAATCTTGGCATTAGTTTACGCAACATTTAAACTTCGCATATACTTTCAAGCGCACATTGTTAAGGTAGTGACAAAAATACCAATCGAATCGAGTAATGAAAAATTCAAAAGATCGGGAAGAGTTGAGAGATGGAATGCTCAAATAAGTCATTGCAAACTCAAATACGAAATATTGTCTTCACCAAAATCACAAGTTGTCGCAGACTTTCTAGCAGAATTTCCTTTGGAAGAGGATGAACCAGTGGAAGAAATGATGGACGTAGAGGAAGAACATGGAGATCCAAAAGACTTGTTAAATCTGAGCCAAATAGATGGGAAATATTAGTAGATGGGTCATCTAATGGAGAAGGTAATGGGGTTGGAATTGTTGTGATATCGCCAGGAAGGCAATAAAATAGCTTTTTCTTTCGATTAGAGTTTGCGTCAACCAATAATGAAACAGAATATGAAGCTATAATACATGCTTTGCGATTCGCAATAGAAATGAAATTGGAAAATGTGAGGATTACCGGTGATTCGCAATTGGCTATTCGCCAAATAAAAGAGGAATATACTACAAATGAACCATCTTTGCAAAAGTACAAGAAACTTGTTGACGAGCTGTCGATTGCGAGATACCGAGAATAAAATGGAGACATATATCAAGGAGAAATAATAGACTCATGAGATGCTTTTGCCTTTATATCAAGTATGATGACAGATCCGATCATGAAATATAAAAGTACAAACACTTTTAACACCGTCAATTAATAAAGAAGAAGAAGCGGAAACAGATGTAATGCTAATAGAAGATGGAACACAAACACTTTGCGAAGAAGATTGGAGAGCGAGAACTTCATGCATACACGATGAAAGGGGAAACACCAAGAAATAGATTAGAGGCACACAAATTAAAAAGTCGTGCAACAAATTATGAATTAAGAGATGGAGTACTATACCGACGATCTTTTAATGGACCTTCATTCAGATGTGTAACAAGGAAGGAAGGAGAAACCATATTGAAGATGTTGCATAGCGGGGATGCTGGTAATCATAGTGGTGGAAGATCTTTAGCACATAAAGCAAAAATGCAGGGCTATTACTGGCCGTATATGCATGAGGACGCGAAACAAATATCAAGGCGTTGCGAAGATTGCCAAAGGCATGGGAAGAAGATACATGCACCGGGAGCGCCATTAAATTCTTCAACAAGTGTGTGGCCTTTTGGAAAATGGGCTTAGATATTGTGGGACCATTCCTACCAGGAACAGGACAGAGAAGATATCTAATTGTCGCTACTGATTATTTCACAAAGTGGGTAGAGGTGAAAGCGGTACAACACATTCGCGATAAAGATGTTTTTACTTTCATATTTGAGAACATTATATGCAGATTTGGGATTCCAAAGACACGGTTGGTATCGACAATGGGAAACAGTTTGAAGGACAAAATATAGAATTGCTTTGCTTAATGCATTTCGAGATACGATGTGGAAAATCAACTCCTCTATACCCGCAAGCTAATGGCCGAGCGAAGCGACAAATAAAACAATTGCGAGACATATTGAAGAAGAAGTTAGAAGGATACAATAAAGGATGGTGCGAACAAGTGCACAATGCAAAGTATGGGCTTATAATACAACCGGAGAGAAGCTACGGGAATGTCACCTTTTTGTTTAACATATGGGGTTGAAGCTGTACTCCCAACAGAAGTTATGATTCCAACAACAAAGAAAGAAGCTTGGGAGAAAAATCTTAGTGCGGGGAACATTTTAATCAAATTAGATGAATTAGAAGAAAAAAGAGAGAGAGCACTACAACATATGGAGAATTATCAAGAAGATTGGCCAGAGAATATAACAAACGTGTCAAGATACGTGACTTTCAACCGGGAGATCTCAGTGCTGCGAGAGACACCAATATATCAGCGTGAAAGTGGTGGCAAGTTGGCAAGAAAATGGGATGGACCTTATATCATTAAGGAAATAGTTGGCACAGGGGCATATAGATTAATGGATCATGAAGGAAAAGATGTAGGACAAAGATTGGATAGACCATGGAATAGGTTGTATCTCAAGAAGTATTACCCATAAAAGATGGATGAAATGAAATGAATTTGGATGAAATGTTTTTGCGACAGAATGATTGCGAGGTTGAATAAAATAGAGAACGATTGTGCGAATGTCTCGCAAACAATACATTACCGAAAATGAATGATTGAATGAATTGACAAAATGATAGAGTGAGTGAATGGGACGAACCTTTATGGCGTACACCCTAGTTCGCGAATGATATTTCGCAAGAGGAAAATGTAAGACCTAAAGTACGTCATATAAGGGGGTATGTCTTGACATGGCTCAGGGGAAAGGTTACACCGCTCCTGGAACCTGGGTCATGGAGATTTGGGGCCCATGAAAGCCTATCCGGGAGAGATACCTTGGATTTCCAACTATATATATAAGGTTATACCATGGTTGGACGCCCGAGGGTCTCTTCCAAGGAGTCAGTGTATGCTCAAGGCGCCGGGTACACGGTTGAGCCAAGAGTGCCTGGGGCATTTGAAGTGTCTCGGCCATTCTTGGCAAGTCTTGGTATATGCTGCACTCGGCCCGAAGAAAACTCCACTTAGGGTGCAGTCTCGTAACCATAAACCATATAGGTATAAGGGATAAGAGGCTGCGAAAACAACTGGTTGTTGTTAAGACCGGATGGGAGGAGCTAGTCTTGTATGGCCGATGTACGCCTCCTTGAAGGGTCAACCAGGGAGAAGATAAGGGCGGCACCCTCCATTAGGGAGCTGATAAGTGTCAAAAGACGCAAATGTCACGAGGCTTTGTTTTCGCAAGAAAATTTAGGCTTGTCATATTTGTGCGATGATCCTGTAGAGGCAATAATACTAACGCAAGGATAAGACGAGATCAATGGGTTTTTGCATGAAAATGTAAAGACGTCCTGCGATTTCGTCGCAAAGACGGCAATGTCACGGGATTTTATATTCGCAAGAGTACTTAAGCCTGTCATATTGTCGCAAATAACATATCCTACAGAGGCAAAAATACTTAAGAAATGATATGAAAATTTAAAGACGTCCTGCGATCTTGTCGCAACGAGGGGTGGCGAGATAAGACCTTTAATTAGGAAGGCAAAATAAGACCACACAATCAATGATAAGACAAGATCAATAGATTTCTTCATTTGTGAAGATATCCTGCGATCTTGTCGCAATGATAAATTTCAACATAAATAAAGGTAAGCGAACATGCTTGCGAGATTAGAATTGCAAATCTAAAATGAGATAGAAAGAGAAAATAAGGGATTATTCATCAAGGGATTTAGTCTTTCCAATCAAAAAGAATACTTCAACAGAAATTGAAAAGCATCTTATGCAAAAAGTCATACAGAAAAAGAGACTGGAAGATGTAAAATTACAAAAATAGTTTAATTCTCTACATCAGCGTTCTCGACAACAGGAGATGATAAATGTTCTTCAACAATTTTATCAGCTTCACCTTTGCCAGTTGGAGGATTTTCATCAGAAATTTTTTCATTTGGATTCTTATCGACAATTTCATTATTCGCGAGATCTTCGCAGCTTTCATAATCATAATCACTATCGGAGAATTAGGAACTTCATCATCTTCAACTTCCAAAGGTTCAATAGAGACAGGGTCAAGGGATTTAGAAAGTAAGATCTCATTCACAAAAACTTGACTTTGGGATGAAATTGACGAAGAAGTGCCTTCTGTTGATTCCTACTTTGGATATCTTTAAGATGGCTAAGATAATTAAGCTTTCTTGTGGCACGATCACGAGAATGGGCAAGAGTAGCAACAAGTGTTGCATTTTCCTTGCGAATTTTGGCATGGGCGGATTCCAAAGTAGACAGAGAGGTGCGAAGATCTTTCTCAGATTCTGTGAAAATAAAGAAGAACAACAGAGTTACAAATAAAAAGTAATGTAAGAAATTAGAAAAGGAAAACGACGGATGAGGCAGTCAAATTTTATGACTACCTTCCTTTTGCGAGATAAGATGTTGGGTCAGGGCCAAGCAATATTCTCCAAATGATCCATGGCATTATCAAAACCATCACCGACAAGACCTTTTAACCGAGAACGCAAGCTTTTTTCATTAGAAATCGAAAATTATTTTCCTTCGCAAGGGAGGAATGAGATTCTTTTAACTTGGTATATTCATCCTTGAGCTGGTTTGTTTTCACACTTAGAGTTATTCTACCCCGAATAAGCTTATCTCTTTCGGTAGTGGTTTATTTGAGTTTATTTTTCAATGAGCAGATAGATTGTTCTTGCTCATTCAGTGCTTTTCGACAAACATCAAGTTGTTGCGAGGATATCGCCACCTTGTCCAACAAAGCTCGCTTCTCTTGAGACAAAGTTCCATTTTCATCTGATAAGGTTTCCAACTCCAAATTAGATTTAGTCAAAGAATATGAGAGATGCGACAATTCGTTACTTAATAATTCTTGCTTCGGACTAAGTAGGCGTTTTCTTGGGTTAGATTATTTATCCGGTCAACGAATATGTATGGAGGTTATCTAATCGGTTATATTGCTCCAGCCAAGCATCTCTTTCCGTTCGAGTTTCTTCCACGATAGATTCCACTTGATATATCTCCATTTTACGTTTCTGATTCAAAGCTTGAAAGGCGAACAAAGTCTTCAAAAAAAAAAAAAAAAAAATGGGGAGGAAATGATACCTTTTAGTTCTTCATTCTTTCTGCGAAGATTATCATGATCCAGCGAAGTATTATGAAGGCTATTCTTCAAGGTCTTAATTTCTTGTTCCAAGGATGCTCGCGACATGGTATCAGAACCAAAATACTTACTCAAAGATTCATAAACACTAGATCTGATAGGATCAGTGGAAGTTTTCTTAACATCATTCATGGTATCCGATAAAACTTTAAAAGCTACATCTATCCCTTCCAAGTTTTCTTTAGTAAGAGAGATAGATCCAGAGGAAGAGGAAATGATGGAGGAAGAGGGAAAGGTTGAATCATCTTTAGTCATAAGAATGTCAGTTAAAGGAACCTGATTAACAAGCGGAGGCGAAGTAGAGGTATTAAGGGTAAAAGTGGAGAGAGGTTCATTTTGAATAATTTCATTAACGGAAAATTCAGGGATTGATTCATCATGCGAGATCCTCGCATGAGAAGGTGAGTCATCATGAGAGGAAAGAATTGGTTTATCTTGCGAAGAAATCGCTAGAGAAGAAGAATTATCCTGCGAAGGTATTGTAGGAGAAGCAACAAGCTTAAACCCAGGAAAAGAAACAGGAGGCGCAACAGGTTTAGAAGAGCGAGGCTTCTTGGGGGATTTATCAGCATCCTGTGAATTACAAGATAAATAAGAAACAGAGGCAACAATATTATTATTAAAAGAGTAAATGTTTCTTAAATACCTTATTATTCGCAGGCTTTCTTTTAGAGGCAAAGGATTTCGGTTGTTTCGGTTGCGAACCCATGGAAACACTAGGATTCGTAACAGTGAATTTGGTGCTAGATTTATCCTTGCTGAAACAAAAATGGCAAGAGAAATATTAAAAGAAGAATAGTATCCAAATAAAAGACTTCAATAAGAGAGATCAATCATGAAATAATCAAAATTAGCAAAATCAACAGACTTTGATGCCATAGAAACGATAGAGTGAGAAGAGTTGTAGCGAGAAAGACGATGAAGAAGACGATGAAGGAAAACGGCAGAGAAAAGTTGCAGACAATAAAGAAGATGAAGTAAAAGAAAAGAAAAATTTTCATAAGGAATTCTCCTTTAAATAGATGGGAAAAGAGTAACCTGATAACATTAAATGTGCCGGTAAAAAGTGAAATTTTAGATACGTGTAAACAGTCATTCCTAAATTCACGGAATCTTGTCGGTAAAAAAAAAATGGATAGAAAACAAATGGTTGCGATATTTCAAAATGTTAGTTCTCATGACATTCTCTTATTCGCAGAGAAGACATGAGAAGAGGCAAGATGTAGGATCAGAATATCGCAACCTCAATACTTCGCGAGAGTAATAAACGACAGCATCACGAAGGAGTCGCGGGGAAGTAAAATAAATGACGCAATGAATGACGACAGCCAGAACACGAGGAAGATGTGAAAATCTGGCGAAGGTTAAGAGTGTCACGAGGACGAACACTTATACACTTGCGACACTTCGCGAGTTATTCCCGAAAATAAAGGACAGCTTAGCTGTCATCCACTGTGTACTACCCTATATAAAGGGGTGAGTAAGTCTGTTGTAGAGAGAGTTCTTTTTGAATTGTTAAGCAAGTCATTAGGAGAGAGAAAATTTAGAGTGATTGTAATTTCTTTAGCTCTGTTCTATCTTCCTTTGTAAACATTTCAAGAAAATAATCAATAAAATCTATAGTTATTCATCTTCAAATGGATTAGTTGAGTAAATTCTAGTGAGGGGTGTAGTGTGGGATTTCCTGCAACTACATTTGGGTACCCTCGTCTTTTCAACGTCACCTACTCCTGCTTTAACCCAGCAACACCACGTCTCATTATCTATGGTAGCAAAGACATTTATTTGTTGACTGATGCTCCATTTATCTTCTGTCCGAGAAATTGTTCAGTTGGTGCGACGAACACAAGGGAATTACAAGGCACCACATAATTAATTGATTAAGCTCTGACTCCTCTGGTGCTGTGATATATAAGTGCTGCTGATATATAGAAATACCATACCAGCCACATTTTGGTTGTTTTCGTCGCAAACACCATTTAGCTTCCAACTTAGCCAATTATCTTCAGATGACCGAATTTGCTTGTATTTTCTATAAAAACACCAAAATAGTGATATTAGCCAAAATATCGAGTCCTAGCTAATATAAATATGGGCATAAAATGTAGCACTTACGTGCTTATCAACACCCCCATACTTATATTTTGCTAGTCCTCGAGCAAAACAAAGAATTGACCCGCTCCACAGCTGGTCATAAAATGATAAGAAAAAGAATACACTCGCTCAACAGCTGGTCATCATTTTTTTTTTGTTAGACCCACTCTACAGCTGGTCATTATATGATAAGAAAATACATAAAAATAGACCCGCTCAACAGCTGGTCATAATTTATTTTTTATTTTTTTATAAAAAAGAGATATTACAAAAGGATTATTCAAAAGGATTTTCATCGGACAAGAAACTTGTCGGGATCCTAGAAACAAGCTGGGCTCCAACCCCTTTTTTTACTACCACACTTAACCTATGAAAAAGGAAATCTCCTACTCGCACATTAACATCATGGCTAACCATGTAGTTGCGAAGACGTTTAATAAAATTGGTCGTATCAACTCAAAGTTCGCCAAGAGTAGTAAAAGCCAAAGCCTCAAACCCATATCCCTGTGATGTGCATTTTTCCAAATACTTGGTGTTCTTACGAACAACAGCATCCTTGAGAGCTTGTCCCAACTCCAAAGAACGACCATTACATCCTGCAAAGGTTGAAACAATCGTCACATCCAAACAAACATCGCGACCGTTATCCCAATTATGTACCAAAATGTCCGCTGGTCTTAGAGAAGTGCCATTATTAGCAAGAAGTCCTAAGTCCACCTCCTTACGAGCCAGAACTCCAGCACGGTAGCATCAAGGTAGTCAATATCGGTTGTACAGGCCGATATTACTGGTTTTTATCGGATATCGGAAAATACCTATACGATATCGAAAATATCGATGATACAAAGACGAAATGATATTATCGGTTGTACAGGCCGGTACAGACCGATATATCGGTTTTACTTGTACACCGATAATATCGGTTTCGTGAATAAATTTTTCATCAACATGCATCTAGTCTTTACAAACAAGTACAATTTCAATTGGAAAAGGTAAAAAGTCCTAATATATTTTGTAATATAAAATCAATGACTAGTGGTAGGATATAAGATGGAAACATGATAGGTGTCTAAAACACCTAATTTACTATCTAGTAGTTACGCTTTCTTTGCGAGTTTTCGTGTAAATTATGTATCTTATGTTTGAGTTTGAGTTGATTGGGTGTAATGGAGTCATTGGGAGCAAAAGAAGGAGAAAGCATCCATTTGGAGCGGAAAGGAGCACAAAAGATCAATTCACTAGCGAGTAGTACTTGGAACCAGACTAAGGCACGCGGAAAGGAGGCAAACATTATTGGGAGCCGAGCCTAGCCAGCGATAGGAGACGACCACCACAGCTTAGTCTAGAAAAGCATGGGCAAAGAACCTTGGTGGCCCTTAATAATGAGTGGGTGCTTATAGTTATTTTTGGTTACCCCTTATCTGCCAGATATGGGTGGCTATATCCAACCTCATTTCCTACACTAAACCTAAAAATCAGAGAAGATAATCATTAATCTTCTTCTCTGTCTGAAGATAGCGGCGGTTGGTGGTGATAAACTCAGGGGAGATCGAGAATAGAATCGGTGATGAAAGTGAGAGGGGTTTTCGAGCTTGGCTGCATATGGTGATAATTTGAGTCTATAATTTGAGTAAATTGAAGAAGATGGGTTCGTTTCTGTGATGATTTCTGAGATTCCGAGCTAGGGTTTGTTCTTGTGTTCATTGCCCGAGATAGATCTGTAGTGGAGTCGATTTGGAGCTGGTCTTGGTGAAATTTACTGAAGCTGGTGATACAGAGATGGAATCAAAAGTGCAGCAAAAGAAGAATCGATTTGAGGTGATTGAATTCAGAGATGAAGGGATGAGTGAAATGGAGTTAGGGTTTTACAGGTGATGTTGTTGCTACTCTTGATTGAAGCTTTAAATGATGGTAGAAAGATGATCTTGAAACTGGGAATGAATCGGATGTCAGTGTTGATTAAAAATTATTGTGGATATAAGATGAAAGTTACAGAGGCTAGGGATGGTGGTAATCAGGCTATGGTGTTGCTTGTCATGAAGTCTTGTAAAGAACAAGAGAAGAATGTGACGTTGGCCGAGAATTGATGCTGAAATTGTTTGGTATGAACTGAAACTGCAGATGAGTGTTGATTTGTAACTGAAATAGGTGGTTTATTGAAGTTCAGGAATGGGCACAGATGCTGGTTCAATAAGTCGCAGCTGCTACAGAATTGAGGAGCTGCAGTTGGAGGTAGTTACAACTCAGGTTTGAGCTCATCAAGGAGATTATGTGTAATGAGGCAAGGCTGGAATGCAGATGGTCATGTTTGTGACAAGAGATTGCAGGTAATGGCAGATTTGAATGAATGCTCGCCAGTATATGTGTGAGCTGATATGGCCTGGTAATGGATGGGTCTGAGCTAAACATGTGCAAGCTGGTGATGATGGCGGCTGTGCAGAGCTGCAGGCACTGGTGGTGTTGTGTATGAAGCTACAGCTACTGGCATTGGAGGATGAAGTGCAAGTTGAAGTTACAGAAAGTCGCAGGTACCAGACTTGAGCTAAACAAGAAGGTGCAGCTGATGCTATGGAGAAATGGCATTGCGGGTTAAAGTGCGGATAACGGGGGAATATGTAATGGCCACAACCGGTGGTTGTGAGCTCAGGTAATCACCCAGAGGAGAATGGTGGTGATTGTGTTATTGGCTGAGATGTAGAGCGTTGTGTTGCAGGTAGGAATGCAGTGATGCTGCTGTTTCTGAGTTGCAGTACAGGGAAGAGAAGAATGGTGGATTTTTGAAGGCTACAGGCGGAATGGTTCGAGTTCAATGATGGAATGATGTTGAACAGAGCATGGCACTGGTGTTTTATGCAGTGAGTTGAGATGGCTGCAATGCAACTGGGGTGAGGAGATGCAGATGGTGTTAATGTCATGGCTTGGTGGTAATGAAGTGGTTGTCTGAGAAATGTTGTTGCAGGGAGAAGGAATTGAAATAGTGATGCAATTGGCAGCCAGGGCCATGATGGCTGGCAGTGAAGTAATGAAGACAATTATGGTGCATCAGTGGGTTGGCCTGGCAAGATGGCCTGCAAAATGGCTTTGGCCAAAACCAGTCAGGTTGAGTTAGACTTTGACTCAACTCACTCAGCCTCTGATTCATATGACTCGGGTCTGACCGAGTTGACCCGAGCTGACTCGTTGACCTGACCCGATCCGACTCGTTGACCGGTGACCGGGCGGACTTTGCCGGTCACCGGAACCGTTTTCTGGGCACTTCTCCGGCCGATTTCCGGCGAAGATTTTTGGACATATTTTCTACATGGGTTTCTCTCTCTTATGGGCTTGGTGGATTTTCATCTAATGGACTTTGAGACTTGACCTAATTTTGGAAGAAGGGAAAAGCTATAAAAAGAGGAATTCTACAACTTTTGGAAATCATCTTATTCTTGGAACTTGGGAGAGCCGCTTTTGTTTACGCAACTAGGGTTTGATTTTGTTCATCTTCTTCTTTATTCAACTTATATTTTTGGTGATGAACTCCATAGCTATGAGTAGCTAATTAATTCATTATTGGTTAAGGATGTAGTCCTATTTCTAAAACTTGTGTTTGCTTTATGTATTAGTTTTCTCTCTTGATTATCGTTCAATTCTCTACTGTTTTCATGATCACATGATTGAAGTATTGTGATAGGATTATGATGTTTGATTAGTTAAGTGGCCAATTAATTGAACTTGCATCTTAGTCCATAGCTATTTTAGGGTTTTTCATCGAGCGATACCCCTGAATACAAGTAGCATGATATGTTTACGGTTTGTAGTGATACACTCTCGTAATCATATGTAGAGTTTGACCATTGTCCGAATTGTTATGTGCAACGCATGACAATTGCATTGATTAGCCTATTTCTGAAACTTAATGCTCCTATTTCTGATTAGCCTATTTGAACTTGATTAGGGCAAGGCGTTAGGTTATTCTTTAGGTAGAATTCACATATGCATCTCTAATGTGTGTGTTGATGAACTTAGGAAATTAATAGATTATCTTGCTCTCTCGATTCTCTAGGCTTTTGATAACACAAGAGATTAAATCGTAATTCTAATCATATATGCAATCACATGTCTAAGATTGAAGATGAATTCCTTGACCAATATCTTTCTCCATTGATTATTTTCTACAATTTACTTTGCTTTTAATTTACTTTTATTGCTTACATAAAATTCAGAAATCCCCCCAATTGGTTACTTTAAGAAATTGATTACGAAATAACTACAATCGCCTCTCTGTGGATACGAACTCTTTCTTATCATATACTTTAGGAAAGTGAAATTATTTTTTTGACGCATACGACAACGATCAAATTTTGGCGCCGTTGCCGGGGAGGCATACGGCTAGTTATTAAGTTTTTAGTTTCTTTTTACAATTTCTGCTTTCATCTTTGCTTTTTCTTTCTTGTATTGTTTCTCACTTGTGTGCGAGAATTGTTTTCAGGTACCTAATCCCTGGCGTCTAAAGATTGGAATTATCCAAGGTGCGGGATAGCTACTCGAAAAGGCACAATACTCCAACCAAGGCGAAACACAACGGACGAGCACGAGTTGGAAGTAGGAGAAGAGATCTTCCAACAACAAGAAGAAGAAGAAGCTATGGGTGATGCAAATCGTTCACTCAAGGAGTTGGCTTCTCATAGGCTTGATACACAACAGGGATATATTCAAACAAACTCTACTTTTGAGATCAAGCCGGGGTTGCTTAGAGAATTACCAAAGTTCCATGGCATGGTGAATGAAGATCCAAACAAACATCTTATGGACTTCCACACCATTGTCACGGCTATGCTTCCAGTGGATGTTGCGGCGGATGGTGCAATGTTGAAAGTTTTCCGTTTCTCTTTAATGGATAGTGCTAAGGATTGGTTGTACTATTTACCTCCCGGAAGTGTCACAACATGGAATGGGTTGAAGAAACTCTTTTTGGAGAGATATTTTCATGCATCAAAGGCTACTCAAATTCGCAAGGAGATTTGTGGGATGAAGCAAAATGTGGGAGAATCCCTATATGAATGTTGGGAACGATATAAGAGATTGGTGGCAAGCTGCCCTCACCATCAATTCAGTGATGCTATGATCATCCAATACTTCTATGAAGGACTCCAATCAAGTGATAGGAATCTCCTTGACGCTGCGGGTGGTGGTGCATTAGTGAACAAGACGGTGGCACAAGCTAGAGAGTTGATTGAAAACATGGCAGCGAACTCACAACAATTCTTGAGTCGTGGTTCGGATGTGGTTCTAAGAAGGGTGAGTGAGGTGAGCGAGGTTGAGGAACTTCGTCAACAAATGGGTAACATGAATGCAATGCTTCAACAAGTTGCAGCCGCGGTGATACCGAGTTCCACTCAAGCTTATGAAGACGAGCAAGCTAATGCGATCTTTCCAAATCAACAAAGACGGTATGATCCCTATTCCAACACTTACAATCCGGGATGGCGAGATCACCCCAATTTTAGCTATGCCAATAAGCAAGGAGCGATTCAACAACCTAGTTTCAACAACCCGAGTGGATTTCAACCTCAACAACAACAATTCCAACCGAGACAACAATTTCAACAACAACAACAATCTCAAACTATGGGGTCCAATATGGAGGAGTTGCTGAAATCTTTTATGCAAAGAACGGAGAGTTCGGTTAAGGAGTTGCAAACTCAAGTTGGTTCTATGGCTATGGAGTTGAATCAATTGAAGGCACAAAATGGTGGGAAACTCCCTTCTCAACCTATCAACCCAAAAGAGGGTGTTAATGCAATTACGTTGAGAAGTGGTACACAACTTGTGCAACCCGAAGTTGCTGATTCGGGCGCGGTGGAAACACCAAAGGAACCTGTTTTGGAGGAGAAAGTCGAGGATTCTCCCCAAACTTCTGAGGTACCTATTTCTAACTCTAAAACTACGATTTCTACTTATGTTCCTCCTCTACCTTTCCCTCGCAGATTTGCAAATTCCAAGAAAGCGGAACTAGAAAAGGAGATTTTAGACATTCTTAAGAAGATCCATGTGAACATACCACTCATAGATGCTATCAAGCAAGTTCCAAAGTATGCAAAAGTGTTGAAGGACTTGTGTACCAATAAGCAAAGGCTCAAAGGTAATGAAGTGCTTAGTGTGGGGGAGAATGCTTCGGCAATCTTACAACATAAACTCCCACTTAAGTGCAAGGATCCGGGTAGTTTTGACATTCCCGTCACAATTGGTAACACCACATTTAATAAAGCTATGTTGGATTTAGGTGCATCCGTTAATGTCATGCCTGCGTTTATGTATAATTCACTTGATCTTGGTCCTCTTAAAAAGGCTGGAATTGTGTTGCAATTAGCCGATCGTTCTAATGTCTACCCAATGGGTATTCTTGAGGATGTTCTTGTGCAGGTTAATCAACTTGTATTTCCAGCTGACTTTTGCGTGTTAGAGATGGATGAAGGTTCACCGGACTCGTCTCTTCCATTGCTACTTGGGCGTCCCTTCATGAAAACGGCGAAAAACATTATTGATGTTGACAAGGGAACGCTAACTATGGAGTTTGATGGAGAAATAATACGTTTCAACATTTTCGAGACGATGAGATATCCTAGTGATGTCCACTCTTGTTTCTCCATTGATGTGATGGACACATTGGCGCAACAAATGTTTGAGTTGAATGGTGTTGATACTTTGGAAACCGTGCTCACTACACCTATTGACAATGGTTATGCGTATAGTGATGAGATGAAAGAAACCATTGGTTCTCTTGACTCATTACCGGAAAAATCAGCAATTAAGAATATTTCATATGCGTCTTTACCTTGCAATATTGAAAAACTTGTGCCATCTATTGTTAAATCTCCAAGTTTAGAATTGAAACCTCTTCCAAGTCACTTAAAGTACTTGTACTTGGGTGACAATGAAGACTTACCCGTGATTGTTTCTAATGAGCTTAATGAATTACAGGAGCAAAAACTTCTAAGGGTGCTAAGGAAGTACAAGACGGCCATAGGATGGACAATCGCCGATATCAAGGGTATAAGCCCTGCCGTTTGTATGCATAAGATTCGTGTGGAGGATGATACAAAGCCTACAATGGAAGCGCAACGCCGTTTGAATCCTCCCATGATGGAAGTTGTGAAAAAGGAGATACTCAAGCTTTTGGAAGTGGGTGTTATCTACCCCATATCCGATAGCAAGTGGGTGAGTCCGGTACAAGTAGTACCAAAGAAATCAGGTGTGACAGTGGTGGAGAATGATAAGAACGAACTTGTCCCAACTCGTGTGCAAACCGGTTGGAGGGTTTGTATTGATTACAGGAAATTGAATGCCACCACTAGAAAAGATCATTTTCCATTGCCTTTTATTGATCAAATGCATGAACGTTTAGCTGGACACTCTTATTATTGCTTTCTTGATGGCTATTCAGGTTATAATCAGATTGTGATAGCACCGGAGGACCAAGAGAAAACCACTTTCACTTGTCCTTTCGGTACTTTTGCTTATAGAAGGATGCCTTTTGGCTTGTGCAATGTTCCAGCTACCTTTCAAAGGTGTATGGTAAGTATCTTTTCGGAATATGTTGAAAACATAATCGAAGTGTTCATGGACGATTTTAGTGTCTTTGGTGATTCATTTGACCTTTGCTTGAACAATTTGTCTCTAATCCTTGAACGATGTGTTGAAACAAATCTTGTGCTAAATTGGGAGAAGTGCCATTTCATGGTAACTCATGGCATAGTTTTAGGCCATATAATATCTTCTAAAGGCTTGGAAGTCGATAAATCTAAGATAGACCTTATTCGTGCTCTAACCCCTCCCACTACGGTGAGGGAGATACGCTCTTTTCTTGGTCATGCAGGTTTTTATCGTAGATTCATCAAGGATTTTTCCAAGATAGCATCACCACTTTGTAACCTATTGCAAAAAGATGTGGTTTTTAACTTTGATGAGAAGTGTGTGGCGGCATTCAATCGTTTGAAAGAACTTTTGATTTCAGCCCCTATCATTAAACCACCGGATTGGAGCAAGCCTTTTGAGCTCATGTGTGATGCAAGTGACTATGCGGTTGGTGCGGTGCTTGGGCAGCGTGTGGGGAAGATACCTCATGCCATTTATTATGCTTCTAGAACGTTAAATGAGGCCCAACAAAACTACACAACCACTGAAAAAGGGTTATTAGCCATTGTTTTTGCTTTAGAAAAGTTTCGCTCTTATCTAATTGGTACAAAAGTTGTTGTCTTTTCTGATCATGCAGCACTTAGATACTTGCTTACAAAGAAAGAGGCGAAACCGAGGCTCATACGATGGATATTACTCTTGCAAGAGTTTGATCTTGAAATCAAAGACAAGAAAGGGATTGAGAACACCGTTGCGGATCACTTGAGCCGTCTTGCTGTGGACAAGGAGACTATCCCGTTGCGTGAAAGTTTCCCGGATGAGCAACTATTCTCAATTGCCTTTGGAGAACCATGGTACGCTGATATTGTTAATTACTTAGTGTCTAAACAAATCCCAAAGAACTTGTCTCGTGCTGAGAGGGACAAACTTAAGAAGTTAGGAAACCAATACATATGGGATGATCCATACTTATGGAAACATTGTAGTGACCAAGTAATACGTAGGTGTGTTCCCGAAATTGAATTTAATTCTATCTTGTCTTTTTGCCACTCATATGCTTGTGGAGGACACTTTGGGAGTAAGAGAACCGCTCTCAAGGTATTAGAATGTGGTTTCTTTTGGCCAACTTTGTTTAAGGATGCACATGCATTTTGTATCACATGTGATAGGTTCCAAAGAACCGGCAATCTAGGTGCTCGAAATCAAATGCCGCAAACTATTATTCAATTTGTGGAGGTTTTTGATGTATGGGGAATTGATTTTATGGGCCCTTTTGTCAATTCTAATGGGAATTATTATATCTTGCTTGCTGTGGATTATGTCTCGAAATGGGTGGAAGCTAAAGCCACCCCAACTAATGATTCTAAAGTTGTTTCAGATTTTGTGCAAGCTAATATATTTGCAAGGTTTGGAATTCCAAGGGCTATAATTAGCGATGGAGGTTCACACTTCAAAAACAGGTTCTTGCAAAGCTTGTTAAGGAAGTACAATGTGTCGCATAGGATTGCAACTCCCTACCATCCGCAAATAAATGGACAAGCCGAAGTTTCCAATCGAGAGGTGAAATCCATTCTTGAAAAGACGGTGAATCCAACAAGGAAAGATTGGAGTTCGCAACTAAATGATGCTTTGTGGGCATATAGAACCGCATATAAAACACCTATTGGGATGTCTCCTTTTAGGCTTGTTTATGGTAAACCTTGTCACTTGCCCGTGGAAATTGAGCATAAGGCGTTTTAGGCTATTAAGCAATGCAATATGGAGTTGGATGGTGCTAGAAAGCAAAGAAAGTTACAACTTCAAGAGTTAGAGGAGATTCGCAATGATGCATTCGAAAGCTCACGGATTTACAAGGAAAAGACAAAGGCTTTTCATGATAATATGATTACAAAGAAACAATTTTGCATTGGGCAGAAAGTGCTTTTGTTTAATTCTCGTTTGCAATTATTTCCAGGTAAATTAAGGTCACGTTGGATTGGACCTTTTATTGTGACTAATGTGTTTTCTCATGGTGCAGTGGAAATTCGTAGTTTAGCTACAGGTAATGAACTTAAAGTGAATGGGCACCGGTTGAAACCATATTATGAGAACTTCTCTTCGGATGTCGTGGAAGGAGTTAATCTTGTGGAAGTACTCCCTCTGGAGGAGTCATAGGAAGCAAGGAGATAGTCGGGCTGACGACTTTAAAACAAGCGCTAAATGGGAGGCAACCCATCGGTTTTGTATTTCTTATCTTTTATTTTCTTTTCTTGTCATGTTTTTACTTTTTTCTGATTTTGTGTCACTTTTCCGTTAGGATTTCCCACCTTGACTTTCTTTGGACGATTCAATTTACATTGAGTACAATGTAAAGTTTAAGTGTGGGGGAGTGGTTTTGCGTTGTAAATTTTTGCAATTTTTCAACTTTTGTGTAATTAGTGAATAAGAAAACTCCAACTTGTAGTTAGTTTAGAGTCACATAGTATACATGTCGCTAAGATTACATCGAAATTCTCATAATAGTGACTGAACTTAGAGATGACAGAGAACATGATCGGGTTTCTTACTTATATGAGAGTTAAAGTTGGATTTAACCATGCCAGTGGCAAATAAGGTGCCTTCAATTCTTTGTACCCTGAATTCGGTATTAGAATAGTGATCCCCTATAGTGGAGACTACCCATGTTACATAATGCGAGGCACCGACCTTCAATTCTTTGTACCTGTCTAAATATGTGCTTTTAGAGTGTGTGTCACCGTACGTAAATTCCGGGCAGAATGGTGAGCTGCCCAACCTCCCACCATAGAAGCACTATTTTGATCTCTTGAGTGCTATTTTTATCAACCATGTTGGTGACATCGAATTGCTAACTTACATACCACTTGTAATCTTGTTCGCAGTTAGCACCATCCACCTTATCTCTCTCTACACCAACAGGTCCATAGAAACACCATCATCATCAACAAGAGGAGCATCACAAATTTGAAAGAAAGTTGAAGACGTTCAAGGTTTACAAGCAACAATATGGAAATGGGCAGATTTCAGATTTGAGTAAAGCAACAAGACAAGGAGCAGAATAAGAAAACTCCAACTTGTAGTTAGTTTAGAGTCACATAGTATACATGTCGCTAAGATTACATCGAAATTCTCATAATAGTGACTGAACTTAGAGATGACAGAGAACATGATTCGGTTTCTTACTTGTATGAGACTTAAAGTTGGATTTAACCATGCCAGTGGCAAATAAGGTGCAGAATGAATTCGGTATTAGAATAGTGATCCCCTATAGTGGAGACTACCCATGTTACATAATGCGAGGCACCGACCTTCAATTCTTTGTACCTGTCTAAATATGTGCTTTTAGAGTGTGTGTCACCGTACGTAAATTCCGGGCAGAATGGTGAGCTGCCCAACCTCCCACCATAGAAGCACTATTTTGATCTCTTGAGTGCTATTTTTATCAACCATGTTGGTGACATCAAATTGCTAACTTACATACCACTTGTAATCTTGTTCGCAGTTAGCACCATCCACCTTATCTCTCTATACACCAACAGGTCCATAGAAACACCATCATCATCAACAAGAGGAGTATCACAAATTTAAAGGAAAGTTGAAGACGTTCAAGGTTTACAAGCAACAATACAGAAATGGGCAGATTTCAGATTTGAGTAAAGCAACAAGACAAGGAGCAGAATAAGAAAACTCCAACTTGTAGTTAGTTTAGAGTCACATAGTATACATGTCGCTAAGATTACATCGAAATTCTCATAATAGTGACTGAACTTAGAGATGACAGAGAACATGATCGGGTTTCTTACTTGTATGAGAGTTAAAGTTGGATTTAACCATGCCAGTGGCAAATAAGGTGCAGACTGAATTCGGTATTAGAATAGTGATCCCCTATAGTGGAGACTACCCATGTTACATAATGCGAGGCACCGACCTTCAATTCTTTGTACCTGTCTAAATATGTGCTTTTAGAGTGTGTGTCACCGTACGTAAATTACGGGCAGAATGGTGAGCTGCCCAACCTCCCACCATAGAAGCACTATTTTGATCTCTTGAGTGCTATTTTTATCAACCATGTTGGTGACATCGAATTGCTAACTTACATACCACTTGTAATCTTGTTCGCAGTTAGCACCATCCACCTTATCTCTCTCTACACCAACAGGTCCATAGAAACACCATCATCATCAACAAGAGGAGCATCACAAATTTGAAGGAAAGTTGAAGACGTTCAAGGTTTACAAGCAACAATACAGAAATGGGCAGATTTCAGATTTGAGTAAAGCAACAAGACAAGGAGCAGAATTTTTATAAGTTGAAGACTATTGTATAAGAGCAAAATTATCAAGGATGAGAGTTCGAGAAATTTATGATATCAAGACATACAAGTTGTGAAGAATCAAGTGGTAAAGTACTTACACCGTGGCCTTTGTATTTTATTTTATTTTGTATTTATTTTTCTCTTGTCTCAAAAAAAAAAAAAAAAAAAAAAAAAAAAAAAAAAATTTAAAAAAAAAAAAAATTAAAAAAAAAAAAAAAAACGAAAAAAAAAAATTAAAAAAAAGAAAAGAAAAGAAAAAAAAAATTAAATTTTTGGGTTTGTATAGTTTGTATTTAGTTTTGTATTTTTCTTTCAATAAAGCCAATGGAAAGAAGGAATATCTATAATGAAGTTTCAAGCGACAAGGAATTAGAGGAAAGAATCATATTGTCAAGATTCTATGAAGTTCGAGAGCTATCATCAAGATTTGAAGATCGAAGACGAAGATGAAGACACCGATAGAAGACCGAAGACGTTTCTATGGATGCTGTGAGAGTGGTGCTAGCTGCACGCCGAACGGATAACAAGGTAAGTAAGCATATTCCCACCTTCGTTAAATGGTTGATTTCCTTTCGAAGAGATCGTCAGAAAAATGGGTTTTCAAAAATTATCAAAGATGTGGGTTTTCAAAACATTCGGAGGGTTAAGCCTTCCTACCATTCAATGTGTCGCAGGATTCTCTCTTCATTCCAACCTGGACACATGTGTGACCCATAAAAAGCTGTTTATTATTGAGTGCAAATTCATAAAACCCTTTCTTGTGAGGCAGAGTCGAGACTTTTGATCACTCCGAACCCGAATTTTTGTCGAGAAGGGATGGTTATCTCTCTCTCAAATTTTAAGAATGAGATTGTGTTCATTTATGTGTCTAACTTCTTATGACTAGTGTGTAGAATTTCTATGTCTTCTTAGCGCGTTGGATACTATCATTACGGAGAACTAGTAAGTTGGAAAAATAGGTTTTGTGGGTATATCTCTAGTAAACCCTCACGAGACTATAAATCGTCCACTAGGGACACTTAGTGGTTTAAAGGCTTGTTATTTATGCTAAAAGTGACCGTAGCCTCGACGACACGGAGTTGTATGTATCTTTTTGAATTGTTTTGTTTGATTTGCTCGAGGACTAGCAAAGTCTAAGTGTGGGGGAATCTGATAGGTGTCTAAAACACCTAATTTACTATCTAGTAGTTACGCTTTCTTTGCGAGTTTTCGTGTAAATTATGTATCTTATGTTTGAGTTTGAGTTGATTGGGTGTAATGGAGTCATTGGGAGCAAAAGAAGGAGAAAGCATCCATTTGGAGCGGAAAGGAGCACAAAAGATCAATTCACTAGTGAGTAGTACTTGGAACCAGACTAAGGCACGCGGAAAGGAGGCAAATATTATTGGGAGCCGAGCCTAGCCAGCGATAGGAGACGACCACCACAGCTTAGTCTAGAGAAGCATGGGCAAAGAACCTTGGTGGCCCTTAATAATGAGTGGGTGCTTATAGTTATTTTTGGTTACCCCTTATCTGCCAGATATGGGTGGCTATATCCAACCTCATTTCCTACACTAAACCTAAAAATCAGAGAAGATAATCATTAATCTTCTTCTCTGTCTGAAGATAGCGGCGGTTGGTGGTGATAAACTCAGGGGAGATCGAGAATAGAATCGGTGATGAAAGTGAGAGGGGTTTTCGAGCTTGGCTGCATATGGTGATAATTTGAGTCTATAATTTGAGTAAATTGAAGAAGATGGGTTCGTTTCTGTGATGATTTCTGAGATTCCGAGCTAGGGTTTGTTCTTGTGTTCATTGCTCGAGATAGATCTGTAGTGGAGTCGATTTGGAGCTGGTCTTGGTGAAATTTACTGAAGCTGGTGATACAGAGATGGAATCAAAAGTGCAGCAAAAGAAGAATCGATTTGAGGTGATTGAATTCGGAGATGAAGGGATGAGTGAAATGGAGTTAGGGTTTTACAGGTGATGTTGTTGCTACTCTTGATTGAAGCTTTAAATGATGGTAGAAAGATGATCTTGAAACTGGGTATGAATCGGATGTCATTGTTGATTAAAAATTGTTGTGGATATGAGATAAAAGTTACAGAGGCTAGGGATGGTGGTAATCAGGCTATGGTGTTGCTTGTCATGAAGTCTTGTAAAGAACAAGAGAAGAATGTGACGTTGGCCGAGAATTGATGCTGAAATTGTTTGGTATGAACTGAAACTGCAGATGAGTGTTGATTTGTAACTGAAATAGGTGGTGTTATTGAAGTTCAGGAATGGGCACTGATGCTGGTTCAAGAAGTCGCAGCTGCTACAGAATTGAGGAGCTGCAGTTGGAGGTAGTTACAACTCAGGTTTGAGCTCATCAAGGAGATTATGTGTAATGAGGCAAGGCTGGAATGCAGATGGTCATGTTTGTGACAAGAGATTGCAGGTAATGGCAGATTTGAATGAATGCTCGCCAGTGTATGTGTGAGCTGATATGGCCTGGTAATGGATGGGTCTGAGCTGAACAGGTGCAAGCTGGTGATGATGGCGGCTGTGCAGAGCTGCAGGCACTGGTGGTGTTGTGTATGAAGCTACAGCTACTGGCATTGGAGGATGAAGTGCAAGTTGAAGTCACAGAAAGTCGCAGGTACCAGACTTGAGCTAAACAAGAAGGTGCAGCTGATGCTATGGAGAAATGGCATTGCAGGTGCTGGTGCGGATAACAGGGGAATATGTAATGGCCACAAACTGGTGGTTGTGAGCTCAGGTAATCAGCCAGAGGAGAATGGTGGTGATTGTGTTATTGGTTGAGATGTAGAGCGCTGTGTTGCAGGTAGGAATGCAATGATGCTGCTGTTTCTGAGTTGCAGTACAGGGAAGAGAAGAATGGTGGATTTTTGAAGGCTACAGGCGGAATGGTTCGAGTTCAATGATGGAATGATGTTGAACAAAGCAAGGCACTGGTGTTTTATACAGTGAGTTGAGATGGCTGCAATGCAACTGGGGTGAGGAGATGCAGATGGTGTTAATGTCATGGCTTGGTGGTAATGAAGTGGTTGTCTGAGAAATGCTATTGCAGGGAGAAGGAATTGAAATAGTGATGCAATTGGCAGCCAGGGCCATGATGGCTGGCAGTGAAGTAATGAAGACAATGATGGTGCATCAGTGGGTTGGCCTGGCAAGATGGCCTGCAAAATGGCTTTGGCCAAAACCATTCAGGCTGAGTTAGACTTTGACTCAACTCACTCAGCCTCTGATTCATATGACTCGGGTCTGACCGAGTTGACCCGAGCTGACTCGTTGACCTGAACCGATCCGACTCGTTGACCGGTGACCGGGCGGACTTTGCCGGTCACCGGAACCTTTTTCCGGGCACTTCTCCGGCCGATTTCCGGCCACAATACCAGTTTTCCGGCGACGATTTTTGGACATATTTTCTACACGGGTTTCTCTCTCTTATGGGCTTGGTGGATTTTCATCTAATGGACTTTGAGACTTGACCTAATTTTGGAAGAAGGGAAAAGCTATAAAAAGAGGAATTCTACAACTTTTGGAAATCATCTTATTCTTGGAACTTGGGAGAGCCGCTTTTGTTTACGCAACTAGGGTTTGCTTTTGTTTATCTTCTTCTTTATTCAACTTATATTTTTGGTGATGAACTCCATAGCTATGAGTAGCTAATTAATTCATTATTGGTTAAGGATGTAGTCCTATTTCTAAAACTTGTGTTTGCTTTATGTATTAGTTTTCTCTCTTGATTATCGTTCAATTCTCTACTGTTTTCATGATCACATGATTGAAGTATTGTGATAGGATTATGATGTTTGATTAGTTAAGTGGCCAATTAATTGAACTTGCATCTTAGTCCATAGCTATTTTAGGGTTTTTCATCGAGCGATACCCCTGAATACAAGTAGCATGATATGTTTACGGTTTGTAGTGATACACTCTCGTAATCATATGTAGAGTTTGACCATTTTCCGAATTGTTATGTGCAACGCATGACAATTGCATTGATTAGCCTACTTCTGAAACTTAATGCTCCTAGGAATTGAACTTGATTAGCGCAAGGCGTTAGGTTATTCTTTAGGTAGAATTCACATATGCAGCTCTAATGTGTGTGTTGATGAACTTAGAAATTAATAGATTATCTTGCTCTCTCGATTCTCTAGGCTTTTGATAACACAAGAGATTAAATCGTAATTCTAATCATATATGCAAGCACATGTCTAAGATTGAAGATGAATTCCTTGACCAATATCTTTCTCCATTGATTATTTTCTACAATTTACTTTGCTTTTAATTTACTTTTATTGCTTACATAAAATTCAGAAATCCCCCCAATTGGTTACTTTAAGAAATTGATTACGAAATAACTACAATCGCCTCTCTGTGGATACGAACTCTTTCTTATCATATACTTTAGGAAAGTGAAATTATTTTTTTGACGCATACGACAACGATCAAAACCATATTTCGATTGCAAGGCAGAGAAATATAAAAGATAAATATGAAGGATAACAAAAAAAGATTTACTGGCATAATGGGACAACAATCACAACGTTGGCTAAAAGATTCTCCAATGGCATGTGTGTGGAGATAAATGTCAAAATCCACATAGGATACACATCCATTTTTTCTAAAATCATTCTCCAACCCTGATGTCTTAAACCAATGTATAGATGACTTTGGGTAGACATTGTCAAGGTGAATGTCTAGTTTTAGACATTCCCCTTGACATTGTCTACAATTCTAGTCAGCTTTTACTTAATTGAATTGACTTTAATATATTAACTAACTATTTTTAGCTCTAATAAAATCTTAATTAATTATGGAAAATAAAATTTATACTAATTAAAAGAAGATGTTACATGCAATACTGTTGGAGATGGATTTTTTCTCTCCTAATTTTAAGGAAAAATAGATTGAGGATGTCTTATTTATGTTTCCACCTAGGAAACACACACAATGACCATTGGAGAAGCTCTAATAAACCACCTTGCATTTTGGAAATTTGAGATATGCGTATATTTCTTATTATTTTTTACTATGGTTTTATAATTATTTGAAATTCTATATTAAATGATGTATCGCCTGTAAAAATAGATATTATCATTTGTATAGGTGTATAGGACCCGACCGATACGATATCAATACCCGATATTAACTACCTTGGGTAGCATATGTCTGCAATCGTATCACGCACCAAATCATGTCGAAATTTAAGGCCTACTTCATTCGCGCAATGCACAGCAGGATCACCAAACAATCTATCCCCCTCTTGCAAAAGGGGCATGTGTTGTCCAACTCAAAAAGGGGGATTCCAAGTATGTAACATAGCACCGCACTGAACTTCCTTACACCAATTGTTTGATTTAAGCCAGCTATAGGAATGGCCAATAAAAAATCTAAAGCATGCTTCACTTGATTACTCTTCCAAAGTACCGAATCACGTTCAGATAACTTGAAATTGGTAGTCAAATTCTTCTTTACATCATCAAAATAAACAACTGCCGAGGTTTTCATTGAATGAGTGGCAGAGCTATCAACGCATATAGGAGAAACAGGACTACACACAAGATTGAAGGAAGCGGAAACTCGTATGAGATGGGTGCTGAAACCACTTATGCCAGTGCGTCTCAAGAAAACAGACTGAAGTTCAAGAGTCTGTAGACACGATGCTAAATAACAATAACGCACGGTATCTTGCATCGAATAAACTCCTAAACCGCCCAACCTGAGTGGCAAGGCGGAAAGCCTCTGTTGCAGGGGACCAAAACCAGGGCCATCTCCAGTGATCACATGACGCAAAAACTTATAAAGTCGAGAGTCGAACAGATCCTGAGCCTCATGTATGTAATCTGCCATGGTGGTTCGAAGAGCAAAGTATAAACGAGAAACTCCAGCACAATTCCTAAATGTAGATGGGGAAAAATGGTTCACTGGCTTTTTAGGAAAGTGAAGAGTCGAGCGGGTCGTCGAGACTCCTCGACCGAGCAAACTGCTTAACCTCCACAGATGCACCGCTACAAAGGGGGTGCTTAGATTCAAGAGATCAATCTGTAGGACTCTGGCCTAAACCAAGACAATGGCCGTTCCAGAGTCAATTTGGTCGCAAAGAGGAAGATGGGTTGATCTGTAGGAGGGAAGCTGAGAATTGTGTGGGATCAGTGATGATCAAGGATTGTGGGTGTGTTGAAGGTTTCTGCAATATTGCTGAACTGCTAAAGTTGAGTTCTATGAATAAGTTTGTATCGAGTTGTTAACGGATAATGATGATGCTAATCCTGATATTGTCCTCGATTTAGATTTATTTATATTGCAAGAATGATGAACCACTGATCCCTGTAAGTGTGACGGTTTCTTGAGTGAAAGAGTGGGAAAGTAGGAGATCGTGGTAAAGTCAGTTCCATGTCGTGTGGAGACTTGACTGATCGTGCATCCACTACTTTGCTAACTCCTTCAAACGTTGACATAACTTACGCACATTTCTCGTCGTGGATGAATCCACGTGCTGTAAGCCGCCAGACCAAAACCCTAGTTGTTATCCCCCAATTTGACGTGATTGATGTCTCACGAATCGTGGAGTCTGCATGACAGACGTGTATTTAGTTTGTCAGTTGTTGACTGATTAGGCAATGAGCCTAGGTTTTGTTGAATCGAGCATGTTTTGCAAATGCTCAGCGATTCATGAATGTTAATGTTGTTTGTCTGAGCAAATATTGTAAATTCAACGAGTTGTTGAATATTGATGAGTTACTGAATATATGTGGATTATTCGAGCAACTGAGCAAGTATTGCTCGATTCGACGAAATACTGATAAATTACTGAATATTGACAGTTTGGATCAATATTCGAGCAACTGAGCAAGTATTGCTCAATTCGACGAATTACTGAATATTGAGAATTTGACGTGCAATTGAGCAAGTATTGCCCAATTCGACAAATTAACGAATGTTGATAATTTGATGTGCAATTGAGAAAGTGTTGCTCAATTCGACAAATTACTAACAATTTACTAAATATTGGTAGCTGAATCAATATTTGAGCGACTGAGCAAAGTTGCTCAATTCGACGAAATATTTATTGGTGACGCAACCCAATAAAATATACAAATATTGGTAGATTACCAGAAATTATAATTAATCCCCGTGGATCAACATAAATTCATTTGGTGTTTGAACTTGCTCGAATAATGATTTGTTGAGCGTTTGTTCGAAAACCCTAATTTTTGATGAATTGCTCATTAGTCGGCAATTCTGAAAATATGTCATGAGCAAAGGAGGGACCGATCACATGAGCCCATGGACGTCAATGTGATGCCCAATTGCTCGAGCGAGTGTGCACCAGGGTTCTCAGTTGGAGAGTTGGTGAAAGAATGATGATTATGTGCCGGTTTCATCATTTACTGAAATATTGCTGGGTTCAACATTAGACAAAACCTAAGTATGAAAGATGGGGGACCGACCAAGAGAGCATGGGACCGGCTCTTGGTAGTCCGGGACCAATTGTTGGTCGTTTGAGCAATCTCCAGGTTGGTTGGAGAGAGTTTGGGCCCAATATGAGCAATTGAGCAAATTAGGTCAGAATTATGAAAACATGTGGGACCGGCTTTGTGCAAACCCTAGGAATGACTCTGGACGATCATTAAGGCATGCTCGTGTTACCATGGTGTCCGTGTCTCCGTACTGAGAGTTCCAGTATTTTCTGATGTGCGTTCGAGCAACATTGTGAATTTTCAGAAGAGTTTATCTTGACTGAAATTCTTGATTTTTGTTGGAATGAGCATGTATGCTCAATTGATCAGTATTTTGTAGATATTAAAATAAGAATATTTTAACATTCAAAATTGCCGTGAGAGGCTAGCCGGTCATGCGACCATGTTGGCTTTTGAATTTTCATGATTTGAGCAAAATTTGAGAAATTATGAAGAAATCATGATTTTTGCTCAAATCAAGGAGTTTCATGAATTTGAGGAAAATAATAATTATAAAAGACTAGGGATTGCATGGTGTGGGACCGGCCACGGCTAGGGCATGGCCGGCTGGCTATGTTGCCCGGTCCCGCACTCCTTTCCCTATTTTGTTATATTATTTTTCATGAATCCGTGATGTTATGGAGAATCCATGAGTTTTTGTTGAAACGGATGAGTTTCATGAATTTAGGGAATAATAATTATAAAAAGCTAGGGATTGTGAGGTGTGGGACCGGCCATGACTTGGGCATGGCCGGCCGGCTATGTTGCCTGGTCCCACACACCTTTCCCTATTTTATAATATTATTTTTCATGAATCCATGAAGTTATGGAGAATTCATGAATTTTGCAAAAACAAGGAAAGTTGCTAAAATCAAGGAGTTTTTCATGAGTTCATGAAAATAACAAAATAGGGCAAAATAATGGAAAAAGCATGGGGACCGGCTAGGGCATGGCCGGTCGGCCGGTGGGCTCGGCCCCTGGGCGCTCCTTATTATTTTATTAATATTTGTTGTTTTCTCCTGTTTTGCGTAGGATTCCTCATCTGTCCATATTTTTGGATGCTCGTTCGTGCATCCAGGTGCTCAGTCGTGCATCATTGTCGAGTACACTTGCACCATTTTTGTGGGGCTTACTCAGTGATGATCTAGATGCCTGGTTATTGAGTATTTATTGCTAATCCATGAAATTCAGTGTAGAATAATTCATGAAACAGAACAATAAAACGAGTAGTTATTTATTATCAATTCATAGGATCAGTTGTGGATTCGACCATGAACTCGGAATAATAAAACAGGCATTACCATTCCATGGGATCGTGGATTCGACCATAAAATCGGAGTAATAAAATTATCTATTACCATTCCATGAGATTAGCAGTGAATCCGATCATGAAATTGGAATAATGATAATATAAATTATTATTTCCATTCCATGGGATCAGGCCGTGGATTCGACCATGGAAGAGGAGCAATAATATCTGGGAATTCAGTAGTGAATGTCACGGCAGAATTAATCTATGTGCATAGTCAGGAGACGGCTAATATCCCGAAGGCGTTCTCAAATCTTACAAGAACGTCCGAGTCTATACACGGTCGCCCTATATAGTCAGGATCAGTGAGTGTCACTGTCCTGAAGGCGTTGTTGCTCTCAATCTTACGGAAAACCGCCCAATTGTTCTTCTATGTAGAGGGGGGTCGCTCTCATGTAGTCAGGGAACAGTGAGTATCACCGACATCCTGAAGGCGTTAAGCCCTCTCAACAAACAATTATGTAGGAGGACCGCCTAATTCTATTATTCTACATAGAGGGCACAATGAAATGCCAGCGATCGAACGCTCAGCTAGTGGAGGCTTTTCGAAAGACATGTTCATCATGGCTTCGTAAAATATGAATCGTCACATGCCTGAAGCCGTATCAGAAACATGCAGTATCATGATTTTACGGTTTTGACCTTTGTTGAAAATCCACCATCAACATTAAGTCCCCTGCTTAGTGAGGAACAATCATGTTCCGCAGTAAGCATTATATGGTGATTTTCAGTCGACGAGATCGTGGTTGAACTCAGTCTACAAAGGAAGTTTCAGAATCCTCGATTTGCTCCAATGGTGTCATGTACGAGCAAATGTTCGGGTGAGGACCCTGATAGTGTGATAGAGTGTTATTTTGTGGACATGGAGAGGTGAAGTGCTGCTGATTTGGTCGGTCAAAAGTCTAGTTTTGATCAGTTTAGGATTTACGGGCCCGAGCCCAAAAAAAGAACTCATTGTCTTAGGAACGGACGTTCGTTCGTTAGTTTAAGAAACAAAAAAATAATCCCTAGCATAAGATAGATTTTTTTTTTTTTTTTAAATATGTGAGATTCCACAAAAATGGAATAAACGCTTGTTTCAAAGGTGGATGCTCGAACGAGAGAATTAGTTTTTTTTTTAAAGACGTGCGTCGTTAGTAATAAAAATTTTGTCTATGAGCTTTCATGAAAACAAAATTTTAATACATGAATATTCGGATTTTCACAAAATTGAAAGACTCACGGATGCTCGCGAGAAGGAGCAAAATATATACATATATTTTCAAATTTACGTGAGTTTCATGTTGAAATATATATTTTTGTAAAATCAATGTTTTGATTTTGAACAACTGTTGAGAGTAGAAAATTATTCATGGTGAAATAATGTCTGTATGTGAGTTTTCACAATTGTAGAATGGACGTCTGTCCAATTTTTGAAAAATCACTGAACGTTCACACAGTAAAATTTTATGTGAAATAAAAATTCGATTTTCAGCAATTGCTAGAAGTAGACAATTTTTGATAAATATTTTTTGCATGGATTTTGTGATCTGATAGTGTATGCACAAAAACTAATGAGTGTTCGCCCAGTGGAGTTGCTCACAGGGTTAAAATTATGTGAATTATTCACGTGACAGGAGTTTCGTGAATTATTCATAATTTCATGAGAAGTCAGGTGTCAGACTTTTAAGTAATGGGTGTTGCTCGTCTTTGCAGGTTCGAAGGAGCGAGCGAGATTTTCGAAATTTTACGTTATTATCACTAAGTTCGTGAAACCGTAAATAGGCAAGAGTTGAGAGTTACCATTTTGTAGACACTGATGTGAGCATCCTAATTATTTTTGTTGTGCTTTATGTAGGATCAGAATATCGCAACACCAAGATTCTCGCGAAATCCATAAACGACACACTGGGAAGACATCGCGAGCTGGAAGTAAAAACGACGTAACGGATGACGACAGCCAAAACACGAGAAAGATGTGAAGATGTAGCGATATCGAGGAGTGTCGCGAGATTTAACATGTGTACACTTGCGAGAATGTCGCAAGCCAGATCCGAAAATAAAGGACAGCTTAGCTGTCATCCACTATGTAATGTCCTATATAAAGGGCCGAGTATACTTGAGAGAGAGAGAGAGAGATTTTTCGAGTGTTGAGCAAGTCATTAAGAAAGAGAAAGTTTAGAGTGGTTGTAATTCTTTAGCTTATCTCCTTTTCATCTTTTAACATTTTTTGGAGTTTGATCAATAAAAATTATAATTGTTCATCTTAAAAATGATTTGATTGTGTGGATTCTTGTGAGGGGTGTAGTGTGGGATTTCCTGCAACTACATAATGGCGCTAGAAACAGGGACGAGTGAAGATTGATATTGTGATTTGGAAGAATTTGAAGTAGTAGATAAAGAATTTCATATAATTTTCAACAATTCATTAAGATTAAGGAATGGCAAGAAGAAGACATACATCAAAACAACCAACGATTTGTTATAAGGAGTAGGAGACTTCTTGGAGAAGAAATAAATGAATTGGGAGAATCTTCAAGGGCAAACTCAAGAAACAATGGAGAAAATCGGGTTCAATCGCCGGTTCAGCATACACCAATACAAAATAGAACTGAGGATTATGACAGAGTGAGCGTACACACTTGGAGATCAGATTTTGTAGATGAAATGGTAGAAGAGCAGCAATTAGGAGGTAATGGACAAGAGGAGAGAGATCAAGAAATGGTTGTAGGAATAATTCATGGAAACGAAGAGATTACAGCGTTAGAGGCATTAAGACAAACAATACGCGAAGAAAGACGGTTAGAAACAGAAGAACGTGCAAATCTGACAAGGCAAAATCATGACCTAAGGATGGAAAACATGAGATTACAGAACAGAAGGTCAAGGAGCACTACAAGATCAAGATCGGTAAGGAAAAAGTAAGACGAAATATGCACATAGAAAATGCTAATGAAGAAATTCAAGAAGAAATACAAAATTCAGATGAGGAACGCCGCGAAAGAAGAGAAGTAAGGGAAGATCATTATATCCAACATGGTGAAACTCTCCAAGATGGGAAAAATGATGGAAATCAGAGAGATAGACACCGCCAGAGGAGAAATAATCAAGAGGATGGAGAAAATCAGGAAGAAGGAAGGAGAGTATTACATGGGAGAGAAGTACAAATAAATCACCGAGCAATTCAGGATGAAATTGAAAGACATTATACTGAACAAGCGCATCTAGCTCGCGAGAGGGAAAGACTAAGAGCAGAAATGGAAGAACAAGAACTACAAGAGGCAATTCGCCAAAACAATCATGATAATCGAGAAAGGAGGCGTGAGCGTAATCGCAATAGTGTTAATATCAATGAAGAATACGATAGAACACTAAGAAGAACTGAAAGACGGCAAAGAGGAGAAAATGAGAGATATAATGGTGTGCGAATTCATGAAAGGAATGAAAGAGAAGATCGCAGAGAAAGACGAGAAGAAAATGATGATCAAGAGAATCAAAACGGATATGAACGCAGAAGAAGAGAGGCGGAGTTCAAAAGGACAGTGGAAGATAATTCTAGTATAAATGAACAAATTTTGAAAGAGCTAGCGGGAATGAAAGGAATGTTAAATAATAAGAAAGAAGGAGGTAGGAGACAATTAGATGAAGCTATAGAAGAAGATGCGAAAACCCCATTCACACGGGAAATACAATTAGAAAGAATACCCCCAAAATGCAATTTGCCTACATTAACCAGCATTTTTGATGGATCAACTTGTGCAATACAACACATCAAAGCTTATTTGAGATGTATGTTACAATGGGAAAATCATGACGCTGTATTGTGCAAATACTTTTCATCAAGCTTAACAGGAGAAGCTTTGAAATGGTTTGAAGGCCTGCCAAAAAATACTATAGCATCCTTCAATCATTTACAGGCTATATTTTTAGGGGCGTACATAAGTAACAATTTCTCGCGACCTGGCATTGAAGATGTATTTGGATTAAAGCAAAGGGTTGGTGAAAGTTTGAAACATTTGACCATGAGGTGGAAGAAAATGTGTAGCGACATGGCGGGTCGTGTTGATGAGAGATATCTCATTTTATCATTCATTAATGCTATGTTCGCAACCAATCTGTTATACATTCAAATTTTCAGAATTAAGAACACAATCACAATGATTGAGCTGCGAGAATTACAGGAGGAATATATTGCTCTCGAGGAAAAACAAAATGAGATGGAATCATACCAAGTTGCGAACACAAGTTCAAATACAGCGAATGCAAGCTTGTTACCTAAGTTGATAAATACAGTGGCGAGCACCTCGCAAGGACAACCAGAGTTGATAATGGGTGATAATCAACAGAAGCTAGTAGCTATGGGGAGTCGTGACCAAGAAGAATACGAGAGAGAAAGAAATATCTATAACCATGGTGGAAATAACAAAATTCAAAGACTTGACCAACCACAAGAAAATTATGGAGGTCAAAGGCAAAATTATCATAGGGGACAAGGAAACCGCAGGATAGTATGGGAAGAAATCGAGATGCCACCTCTGAATGCTAGCGTGGAGAAAATATGGGAAGCTATAATCTTGATGGAAAATATACCAACACCATGGAACATGGGAAAGGAGCCACCTCCAAGCGAGAGAAGCCATGAATTTTGTTCTTATCACCATTTCCATGGACATACAACAAATGACTGCAGAAATATAAAGAGAATTATTCTCAGGATGATAGATCAGGGAATATTAAATTATTTTCTAGTAAGGAAAGCTCAACCTCAAGCATTACCACCTCTTCCAGAAATTCACAGGGCGAACACAACAAAAGAACGTGAAACATTTGTGATAGAAGTTGGGGAAAAAGCAAAAAATCTGTTTTGTAACTCTATTGTACATTCGTACAAGACAATTAAAGATTTTCATGATATTACTCTCAGCAGGGTTTTCGCAAGGGATGCTAATAATAAAGAAATAATGAACACCGCGAAGACGTCGCAACCGGAAGAATGGCGAAGTAGATCATTTCTTTTCAGCGGAAGAAGTACACGAAGGTGGAGGAATGCATGATAACCCATTGGTGGTGAGATTGGAGATTAACCCAAAACCTAGTGATGATGAAGATGATGAAGCGGAAAACTCATGGGCAATCAATAGAATTTTAATTGATACGGGAGTTACTCAGAATATCCTTTTTTATCATACCTACAAAACCATGGGAGGAAAAGATGCAGATTTGATACCTTCAACCTATAAAATTTATGGTTTTAATGGTATTGTAAATAATCCTAAAGGAGAAGTTCATATGAGAATTCCACTGAAAGGATTGTCTTCTGAAATTTTATTCTGTGTTGTTGATGTGGAATCACCATACAACGCATTAATTGGGCGACCTTGGTTACATGAGATTCTAGGTGTAGTATCGACTTTTCATCAATGTATCAAGTTCCCTCATCCAACTGGTATTGGCATTATAAAAGGAGATTGGATAGAGGGGAAAAGGTGTTATGAAGTTGACGTAGAATCCTGCGAAGAAAGAGTGCGAAGAAGAAAGATTGGAAACACAACATCGGGGAAAAACAAAAAGTGAAAGATTGATGGTAGATACCATAGAATGGAGAGAGGAAGAAATGTTGCGAAATCAATGCTTGTTGAAGAAAAGAAGTGGCGATAATATTGCAAGAGATGGAAAAATAACAGAAAATGGAGTTGTGTAAGAGTTGATATGAAGAAGAAGAAAATATATTTTACAAATGGCAAATACGTTGCGAAAGTACAAAAGAGCTTATATATGCAGAAGAATCAACAAAATAGTTAGAAAGAGGCGAACTTACTATGGCGTACACCCTAGTTCGCGAACACAATTTCGCAAGAGGCAAAGTACCTAAAGTGCGTCATACTAGGCGGTACCTATATTACATATAACAAAGAATTAACAAAATAATCAGAATGGGACGAACCTTCATGGCGTACACCCTAGTTCGCGAATAAAATTTCGTAAGAGGCAAAGTACCTAAAGTGCGTCATGTAAGGGGGTATCTGTAGCGTGGCTCAGGGAAAAGGTTACACCGCCCCTAGAACCTGAGTCATGAAGATTGGGGTAATAAAACCCATCCAGGAGAGATACCTTGGATTTTCAATCTAAGCTAGTGACTTAGATTGGACGACCAGGGTCTCTTCTAAGGAGTCGACATTTGACCAAGGCACCGAGGTACACGGTTGATCCAAGGGTGCACAGGACATTTGAAGTGTCTCGGCCATTCTTGGCAAGTCTCGCTTATCTTACTGCACTCGGCCCGAAGAAAACTCCACTTAGGGTGCGATCTCGTAACCATAAGCCCTATATGCAAAAGGGATAAGAGGCTGCGAAAACAAATGTTTGTTGTTAAGACCGGATGGGAGGATCTAGCCTTGTATGGCAGAAGTACGCCTCCTTGAAGGGGCAACCAGGGGGAAGATAAGGGCGGCACCCTCCATTAGGGAGCTGATAGTGTCAAAAAAGACACAAATGTCATGAGACTTTATGTTCGCAAGAATATTTAGGCTTGTCATATTTGTGCAACAATCTGAAGAGGCAAAAATACAAAATAGTAGATAAGGCGAGATTAATGGGTACTTACATGAAAATGTAACGACGTCCTGCGATTTCGTCGCAAAGGCGGCAATGTCATGGGGCTTTACATTCGCAAGAATATTTAGGCTTGTCATATTGTCGCAAGAAAAATATCCTGCAGAGGCAATAATACTAAAGAAATGATAAGACAAGATCAATGGGTCATTACATGAAAGTGTAAAGACGTCATGCGATCTTGTCGCAAAAAATGAGAGGTGGCAAAATAAGACCTTTAACTAGGAAGGCAAAATAAGACCACACAAGAGAAATGATAAGGCAAGATCAATGGGTCATTACATGAAAATGTAAGGATGTCCTGCGATCTTGTCGCAATGATAAAGTTCAGCAGAAAATATCTGCGAAATTATGCTAATCTCCCATTCGAATACAAATAACAGAGGCAAGTATGGGAATGAACAAGAACATGTTATTTGTCTTCATATGACAGATTTACGCATATATTGATTAACCATATTGCAAAAAAGAATTGCCATTTATGTGCAGGAAGAAACAAGAAAGATAGAAATTGTATTCAAAGACTCAAGAAATTCGCAATGAAAAGAATAAATCCAAAGATGGGAGATTGAAAAAATGACGTACAAATATTACAAAGGGAGAAAAAGGAAAATAGAATTATTTCTCATTTGATTTTTCCACTTCTTCATCTTCATCAGATCCTTCAACTTCTTCATCTTCATCAGATTCCTCTTCTTCTTCACTAGCATCGCTATCAGAAATATCCAGAGAAGGCATATTTTGGGAACTTCATCAAGAAGGCAAGGGTACTTAGGCGAAGGATGTTATTGTCATCATGAGACCATCTTAAGAGTTTGATTGCGAAAAAGAATAGCATCATTCTTAAAATTCGCGACAGTGATCTTTAGTTGGTTCTTGACCTAGAATATTTGTCATCCTAGAGAAAAAGATGTTTGGCAAGTTGCTCTTTCTCGATTCAAGTTCTTCAATTCTTTTTGGAACCTTGCTTGAGCTTGCGAACATATAACATTGAATCGGCAACTTGATGACAATTTTATGCAAACATTTAAATAAAGAAGAATAATTAACAACCTTCTCTGTCGAAATCATATCTCTAACCAAGGCCGTATGCTCGACTTGAAGACTAATGTTAACACCTAAATTATTTCTCGCATCATCTAGAACCTTCGCAGCCCAAGCAAATTCATCATCATTGTTTATGAGAAGAAGGAGCGAATTTGATTCTCTCTTTCGCAAAAGAATAGCAATTTTACGTATGGATTCATCACGTTCAATTTGAACCTCAAGAAGAGATTTTTGAAATTTCGCTACTGCCTGAGCACCTCGACTAGCGATGCGATCTTTGTCATCTATGAGATCACGATTTTCTTTCTTAAAATATCAATTTTTCTTTCAAACCAAGATATAGACGTATAAATTGGTTGGCTAAGCCTAAACTAGATCTATGATCAATTTCTAAGAGGCGAAATTTAGATTGAAGTTTGTTTAGAGGAAGAGATTTAATCTTGTTATTTGAAAAACTATTCGAGAGAATTGTTGAGATGATCAAGAAGGGCATTTTTATCCATAGGATCGGGGAATGAATGAAGAAGAATGGCTTCCTCGGAAAAGATTATAAACGTCTGCGAAAAACAGTAAATCGGATAAGGAAAGATAATGAGAGAATAAACTAAAGGAAAAAGAAAAGTCTCATACCATAAAGTTGTTGATTGTCACTTTGAAGACTAGATATCTTATTCTTCCGAGTGGAAGACTCAACTTCTAACTATTTATTCTCCTCGCGAAGAACAACGACTTGATTTCTAATTCTTCATTCTTCTTGCGAAGTTGAAGATTTTCTTCTCAAGAATACTACGCCTTTTCTCAAGATCAGGAAAAGGCAAATGAAGCTCTCCCGGACTATAAAGGAAATTAAAGAAATTATCAAGAGATAACTTAAGATTGAAATTATGAAAAAATAAGAGAATGAAAACATACCAAGACACCAAGTGAATTTAAGAAGCTTGGAGTCACTGATATGGAGACCCCATGAAGAGAACCATCACTCTCAAGTAAAGGTGAATCGCAAATACTCGCGAGAGCCTTGCATGTACTAGAAAGGCGATCATCACCCATCCCTTGCATAGAATCAGAAAAAATGCTAGACAATTTGTGCCATAGAAGATCCAACAGGAGAATTTGAAGAAGGAATATCCACATCATCATTTTCCTCATCACTAAGACTCCCACCGGATGAGGATTCGAAGGAGAAGGAAGGCGAAATTTTCGTTTCTTCGAGGCGGAGCAACGACTTCTCCTTGCGAAGAGGATTTTTACCTCTCCCTTTGGAGCAGTATTCTTACTTCATCCATGATGGAGCGAAGAGCAGCTAAAGTGCTAGCCTTCCCGGTCCGGTTGTAGCTCGATCTTAACTTTTCAATCTAAAAATTTTCGCAAGTATCAAAGGATAAGGGAATAAGCAACAAATGAAAGATTACGAAGTACGCGAAGTTGGAAGACATACCTCTTTATTCTTCTCGGGCCAATTAAATACCCAAGGTCGATAAGTAGCAAAATTCGCAGGAAGTACATTCGATCCTGCGATATAAGGCCCCTTTATCACCAATGGAAAAACACACCACCTATCGTCTTTAGAGTGACGCGGGACGTTGTTTTTACCAGAATGCCAATCAATGTCTTGCATAAGGAGTTTATCGTCAGCAACATCATCCTTTCTTTTCAGACGGACACCCTAGCGAGTATTATCCCTCCTCATAGGAATGAATTCATAATTCTCGTAGAAACTCTCGACTGTGTATCTTTCAGCGAGTATCGCCAATTCCTTAAATTTTGGGTCTCTAACTTCTTTTGGGTAAAGAGACCCATTACCAACACCACGATTGGCGAACTCAAGTATTAAGCGAATGCAATACCCGCTTAGTTGATAGATAGCTCGCGAGAAGTTCGCATGAGCAAGAATTCCATAGAATAACGGAAGGTTAGGGTTATAAAGAGGAATGGGGAGGCCGGCGAGAATTTGACCAAGCGAAATTATGATTTCCTGATCATCACAACGATGGTCAGTGAACAACTTGGCAGAAAGAATGGATTTAGATTCCTAACCGGGAATGGTGGTTAAAGTAAAACCTTTTCCCTGAAGATCTTTTTGAACTTCTTCAAAAGAAGTTTCGTATTTGCGACCGATTGGAGCCATTTTTAGTATGGGAATGAATGAGAACTGAAGATCAAAAGAAAGAAGAAGAAGAAGAAGATTCACAGTAGCAGAAACGGAAATTACGGAGGAGAAGTGAAGAAAAATTACAGAGAGAAAGTAAAAAAGAAGAAGAGGAAGGTGAGAAAACTATATATAGAGAAGAATTCTCGAGAAGATAAACGCATTTAATGCGAGAAGGGACGTGAACGGTTGAGAAATAACGGTTGAAAGAGACGTGTCAAGAAATGGGTGGAAGAAGAGACACGTGTAATAAATTATGTGTTAGTACGGAATCATGCAAATACAGAAAAATATGAAAAAATGAACAGCTGCGGCATTTTGAAAATACTAGTTCTCATGACGTTCTCTTCTTCGCAGAGAAGACATGAGAAGAGGCAAGATGTAGGATCAGAATATCGCAACACCAAGATTCTCGCGAAATCCATAAACGACACACTGCGAAGACATCGCGGGCTGGAAGTAAAAACGACGTAACGGATGACGACAGCCAAAACACGAGAAAGATGTGAAGATGTAGCGAGATCGAGGAGTTTCGCGAGATTTAACATGTGTACACTTGCGAGAATGTCGCAAGCCAGATCCGAAAATAAAGTACAGCTTAGCTGTCATCCACTATGTAATGTCCTATATAAAGGGCCGAGTAGACTTGAGAGAGAGAGAGATCTTTTTCGAGTGTTGAGCAAGTCATTAAGAAAGAGAAAGTTTAGAGTGGTTGTAATTCTTTAGCTTATCTCCTTTTCATCTTGTAACATTTTTTGGAGTTTGATCAATAAAAATTATAATTGTTCATCTTAAAAATGATTTGATTGTGTGGATTCTTGTGAGGGTGTAGTGTGGGATTTCTGCAACTAAACTTGAATTCCACTTTGCTTTGATGAAATCTGCATCTACGGATGATATCTTGAAGTAGGAATGTTGTATGGACGTCACAAAGAACTTTGCAAGAATGGTTCCCATAATGATACTTCCAAAGATGATATCTCTACAGATGCGGCTTCAAGAAATGGTGCTTACAGGACCTCTCGAGTGATGGTGAGAGATCCTTCATACTTGAGTTGTACTCCTAATTACTTTGTATCGACGTAATGCACGGAAGTCTCTGATGGAGGAATATAACATCGATAAAGCAGCTCGACAAATGGGCCCATGTTCGATTGATGTGGATTACTCAGAAATAGCAGTAAGTCTTCGGAGTGGAGAATCCAGAAATAATGATCATAGAATGATATCGAACAATATAAAGTCCCCGGCTGTCTCTTTGGTGAGTTGTTAGCGCTCCTTATATCATGACTTTTTCTTGTCTGTGCAATTAGGATCATGAAACCGATGTTTGTTACTTCGTTTCAGAACTTTGCTCCATCGAGCCTTGACGGTCTTCAATTTATTGCTGCTAAAACAAATAATTTAAATCGAGCGTCAAAGAATAATTCGATGTAAATCTTGTTTGTACCATATTCAAATAGTGTACGTGCAGATGGTACGAGGCTTATAATGGAAGCCTAAATCCGTTTATTATGGAAACCGATGGGTTTAATATGGAAACCCACATGGCTTATTATGGAAGCACTGGATTTGGTTTATTAGGGAAACCAAAGTGGGTTTATTATGGAAACCCACTAGGCTTATTATTGAAGCCCAAAAGTCTTGAATAATTATTTGTTTATAATTATTAATTTTATTTAAGATAAATGCAAGATCCTAAATAAAAGAGGATAATTATCTTAAATATTTATAATTATTATTCAAGATAATTATTACTTAAGATAAATAAGAATTATGATAAACATTGGGAAGGATAACAAATTTTATCATGAATCTGGTTGTTATTTGGGATTTATACAGATGGGGTTGTTATTTGGATAACTATTGGAACCCTAAAGCTACATCTAATTTACTGCCTATATATAGAGGCTAGATTTCAACCCAAAAGGTACGAGGAATTCTATTCTTTTCACCACAATACACTTGCATAGAACATCCGCTGACTTTAGCATCGAAGTGTTTTTGCAGGTACCCCCACCTCTTTTCATCAATTCTTTGGAGATTCTTCATCAACGGTAGCGATCGGATCAACTTTAGTGCATCACGAAGATTGTTGGATTGATCAATTTTTGCACCAACATCTTTTGGCGCCGACTAAGGGGACTACGAGTAAAGACCGTGTTCTCCGATTGAAGAAGTTGTCCCCAAACAATTTTGGAAACTAGGTTTTCAAAATCGTTGTGAACAGAAAGTTGTAGAAAGTTTCTGGACTCTTCCAGGAAAGTTACAGAAGATCCAGAAAGTTGCAGAACGTTTCTGAACTCTTGCAGAAAAGTTGCAGAAGATCCTGAAAGTTGCAGAAAGTTTCTGAACTCTTTCAGAAAGTTGCAGAAAGTTTCTGAACTCTTTCAGAAAGTTGCGGAAGATCCAGAAAGTTGCAAAAAGTTTCTGAATGTGTTCAGAAAGTTGCGGAAGATCCGGAAAGTTACAGAAGATCTAGAAAGTTGCAGAAAGTTTCTGAACTCTTTCAGAAAGTTGCGGAAGATCCATAAAGTTGCCGAAAGTTTCTGAACGTGTTCAGAAAGTTACGGAAGATCCGGAAAGATGCAGAAAGTTACTGAACGTGTTCAGAAAGTTGCGGAAAGCTTCTGAAAGTTACGGAAGATCCAGAAAGTTGCAGAAAGTTGCAGAAAGTTTCTGAACGTTTTTCAGAGTTGTAGAAGATCCTAAAATGTTGTTAAAAGAAAAGTGAACAAAGAAAGAGTAACTTATGAATTCATCAGGAGCAAACCGACTTGAGATGGACGTTGATGCACCTACCAGAAATCCTTCAGGACGAACTTTGAGGAGCGTTGTCGTCCATACTCATCAAGACAAAAGGGACGGAATGGAAATATCGGTTTCATCAACAACATCAGCCGCTCGTTCTGTGAGATCCACTCCAAGTCTCAGGGGAAACAATGTTCACTTACATAGATTGCCTCCCCCGACCATTAGCGAAAACCTCAATCGTCAAAGAGGGACTCAAGGTCAATACCCAAGCATCCAAGAGCTACTACGTCAAGAGGATATTGCTAATAGAGGTGTGCGGAATACCCTGCATAATACGCAAATTAACAACCCACAAGCTGCACAAGTTAACAATCCGCAAGTGACTCCTATCGACTTTACGTTACGCGAGCATTTCCAAGAATTGGAAAGGGAAAACAAGCGACTCAAGATTGTATTGGAGAAAAGAAAGGAGCTTGAGGAAGCCTCTATCCTACATTCCAGAAATGATAAATCGAACCGTCATACCCATCGAGAACGAGATAGCCCACGCAGAAGGGACGAAGTTCTTGGCGGTGGTCGACTCAATCGAAATGACGCAAGAAGAGATGAGGATGTCGGAAACGATTATCAAAGTCGTTATCACTATAATGATGTCTTTTATGATCGTTATGTACACGAAGATGATGACTACCATACAGTCGAGGAAGATAGGCAAACAAGGCCAAGTCATAAGAAACATGACAGACGTAGACAAGGGGATGATCATATCAATGATGATCACTCAAAGAGGTCTAGATGTTGAAGAAATCGTTCAAAGAAGTAGAACAATATAAGACATCTTTTTCAGTAATGGTAGCGGTTTGGGTTGAATAAACGAACGCCTGGGGAAGTCCATTTCCCGCTGCACTTGGGGGCGTCAAATAGTTTCTATCTACAACCGACTACTTCACCAAATGGGTCAAGGCAGTGCGAAGGCAGTACATGTCCGCAAGTTTATCTGGGAAATATGCGTATACGGCATGTCAACAAAGATGATTATAGTAAAAAAAAAAAAAAAAGGCAGTTTAAGTATGACAAAGGTGTACTTACGGAAGTGATGGAGAAAACGGAAACAAAGGTGCCTACGCAAGATCGGAATAGTTGGGCAATTAATGTGCCTAGTCAGGTACACGAGCTACCTGCATTCAAATAAGGTAATTCTCTAAAATCAAAGTATAGTTATTAATTTAATTCAGACACGCTAGAGTTTCATGAGCCTTGAGGATGGAAAAGTCACTAGAAGGTTTTTCAATTAAAGTGGAAAACGAATAAAGTGACAGTTGGACACCAACTTGAAAATCCGATCGATCGAACAAGTGCTAGCAAGGAGAACATCTGAGAAATAAAACATTAATAGTGCAACGAAGAGCACATTTACGAAAGCATGAAAGTGGGAGATCAAGATCCTAAAGAAGCCTACAGAGTGGCGAAATAATTTCTAAAATATCAACTACTCATCACGATCGTTTGGTTCGTCATCTCTAGAAGGGTCGTATATTGCCTCATTACTAGAAGAATCATTGGCGTGCCCTCCATACCCATGAGCCCGAGCGCGTACAAGACAAGTACGAATATGATCACGTTATCCGTGCATGACTTCCGAGGCTTCATTAACCTCAACATTTGTTAATCTCGAGAGCACCAAGATGATCTTTAAGCCTTGCATTGTCATACCGATGATTCTACAATGCAAGCTCCCGGATCCTTTCCGGGTAGACTATGGATTCTCCGAACAAAGTTGTCCGATTCGTTGAAGGAGGGAAAGCCCATGAAAATAGCAATGAGTCGTAGGAGTGCTTGTCGGCCAGGCGGCATGCCCGATTGACGATTCCACCAAAGAATACCGGATCACTCACGGCGAGTCCCTATAATGATAACAAAATACCGCTTGGCTTATACATTATAGGAAGGAAGGGGTCATCAGTGCCATGGAGATGAGGAAGGGGTGACGGCATACGGGGCGAAGTTGCTAGAGTATATTGAGGTGAATGAAGGATTTCTTCAGATTCATCATCACTTATAAACATCCACACGCATTACCGCGGTATGTCTAAGAGGACCAATATTATTTGAAGCACCAAGGGTCGATGGGTTCGTTTGGTAGAGACATGCTGCATACAAAAGGAAATATAAATAAATATATATATATGAATATGCCTGCTTGATTAAAGAAGCAAGGTGATGTCGTTTGCACCACCGTCAGCAGAATGAAGTGTAATTTTAAAAGGAGTTTTCGCAAGAAAACAATTGTTCTTTCATTAATGGACAAGGTAGAGAGTGTCTACATATTCCTAGTAAAAGGGTGTATGTGAATTTACAAGGCGCCTGACGTTAAGTGAATGAAAAAGCAAAAAGATAATGTGCGATTACGGGAGAATGAACTGAGGTTTGATACCTTGATCACTGCCAGGCCCTTGAGAAGGTAATGCTGCTGTTAGAAATCACAGAACAAGGAGAAAATCAGCCGACCTTATTATCTAAGGAGAAAATATGCCAAAAGAAAAGAAAGGATCAAAACTGCACTTTCGGAAGAAGTTAGCGAGGGTTGAAACGACGACATCTAACAGAGATGGGTGGAAATCGTGATTCCTCTTCCATATTTATATTGGAGAAGAAGCAGTGGCATGCAAGAAACCGATTCGAAGAGTTTGATAAGAATGAGATCTCAGTAAAAATCAAATTCTTTAGTTCGAACAGGTTAGGAGTTTTAAGAGAAGTCAAACTCACAAAGTTCAATGAGTAATCGGATTACTATCATCCATGGATGTCAACACGGCATGAATTTTTTTTTTTCGATACTATAAGGGACAAGCGGTGCCGTACGCGTTAACCAAATGTTCCAAAAATCAATACCTGGCGGCGAGTGCACCAATTGGAAAGGATCGGCTTCATCTCATGTGACCACAAAAGGGAGGCATCAACATTTCACCAATCTGGTCACAAAAAGAGAGGTGAAGACACGTATTGAGGTCATGGACAAACGAATATGGGCTACGGAATTTGGATTTGGGAATTCAGTACTTGGGATTAAAAATACCAAGTGACTACTGGAATTCGTGTTAAACCCAAATGAGAAATTTTAGGTATGTATTGCATTTTCTTTTTTTAAGAGTGATATATTAACATGAGCATCTTCTGCAGGGAGAACTATGCAGGATATGCACTAGCATGTGCCATGATTCATTTAAGCACATACATACATGCCACTGTCAAATGTAGCCTTGATCTTCTTAACTCTTCGACAAGTCGAGAGTTAAGAGGGGGCGATGTTTGTACCCTATTCAAATAATGTACGTGCAGATGGTACGAGGCTTATAATGGAAGCCTAAATCCGGTTTATTATGGAAACCAATGGGTTTAATATGGAAACCCACATGGCTTATGTAACGAGCCTCAAGCTCAACGCTATTAGACCGGTCAAGTGACGTCTTAGTCGCTAATGACTCGATTAATTAGAGATGAACCTTAATTATTAGAAATTAATCTAACAACGATTTAGATACGAAACTAATATTACTAGATAGATCTCGAAAAGTTGTGCGAAATGGTCTACTCGAACGTGTCGATCGGATGCCTGGACGACGAAGATATCATCGGATTAGTATGAATGGCGCCCTTATTCGTTTCTCGGGTGCCTTTAGCATTTTTGTTGGACTTATCTTCACCAAGCCGAGAGAGAGAAATTCACTCTTCTCTTTTCTTCTTCTTCCTCTTCTCTCTTCTGTTCTTTCTTCTTTCCTTCTTCTGGTCGATTTCAAGTCGACGTAGCGAGCTTAATTTGATGTGAGTGATTCACCAAAGCATAGTAGTTAGTTGTATCGAAGGAGAAGGTGATGGTGATGCAGTTAGTTGATTACAGGAAGAAGATGAAAAGGGTAAGTAGTTTAGAGTTTTCTTATTTATCGTAATTGCTTTATGAAAGTGTTATGATTCAATAGATAATAGATGGGTTTGTGTTTGATTGAAGTATAGATGACTCTAGAGAGTTTAATTTTAGTTTCTCAGTTAATTGAATTAGAGTTAGGGTTTCTCAGAGGATTAAATTTGGGTTCGGTTCAAGTGATGATTAAGATGAATATGATGATGATTGAAGTAGAATTATTAATTTAGGGTTTGAGTTTGACATAATAGAAATTAAGAATTTAATTGAATTTGATAGAGATGTGTGGAGTGGGATTGCATGTGGTGTTTGGTTATTGAGTACATGACTTGGAGGTGGTAGTGGAATTGCAAAGATTGATGAAATTGATTATGGCAGGAGGATATTTGAGTTTATAATTGAATTGTGTTGGATATTTTTGGGGGATGAGGTCAGAAGAGGATGTTAGTGACAGTGAAGTCAGTGATGAGCTTAAGAAGATGATGAAGGTTGATTTGTGGTCTTGGCTTGAGGCTGTGATAATGTTATGAATCACAGGGGATGGAGATGAATTAGATAATGGCAGTTATGATGGTGGTGTAGTTATGAAATGGTTTGGGAATGAATATCTCAGTCGGATGAAGATCTCAAATTGTAATTGGTGGCTGATCATGGGAGTGGTGGTGGTGCTGCTAAGTTAATGAAGGTCATGTATAGAACTTAAATGGGGATGCGAATTGAATTGCAGGTGGTAATGCTTATGCTAATTGTGGTGGATATGGAATTACAGATATGAAGATGGTAGTTCTGAAATGGTTGTGGATGAGCTATGGTGGTTTGAATGATACTTTAGAAGAGAGGAGTTGGAAGTGATGAAAAGATCTTTGTATGATGGCATGAACTTGAATTACAAGTCATTGGTGGTTAGCTGAAGAAATGTAGAACTGGTGATGATATATCTTTGAATTGAAGTAGAAATTGGTGGATATGAATGGATGGTTTGGTTGAAAAAGAATTACAGATTAAGGACTTTGTTTGTAATGATGATAGTGAAGTTACAGATGAATTGATATTGTTGTTGTGGCCTTGGAATGTTGGAGGAATATGTGATTGATGAAGAGAAATGAACTGACCGTGTTGGTATACTCGAGTTCGAGTGTTCTTTGGAGTCAGAATCGTGATTAGTGGGCTGAGTATGATCTCAAATGAAGTTGAAAGTGTTATGAATGAGGTTGTGGAGGTGTTATTGAACTGGCAGAAGACTCAGAAGAATGTTTTATGAACACTGATTTGTCGTCTTGAGCGTATTTGAAGTCGAGTTGGGTGGTGTATAGGAATTCGAATTAGAAATGGTGATTTTAGTACTTGAACTAAATCAAGGAAGTGATGTTTTGCGTTTGTATTTTGCTAAGAAAGTTAGAAATGCATTTGATCTTGTTATGCTTTGTATTGCATCATTTTAGTCTTGGCAGGTTAGTTGTGGCACCAGGATGGTGCTTTAGTGCTCTTTGGCCTGTGCAAGGCTTTGGCCTTGAGATTTTCAACTTAGTCAGAACCTGACTGACCTAGCTGACCCTGACTCAGATATATAACTGAGCCGTGTTGACTCACCGAGTTTATGTCTTGACATGAGATAACTCAGTTTACCGAGTTGGATTTGACCGTTGTTGATGGTGGATTTTCATTTAAGGTTAAAATTGTAAAAGCCAGAAAATTATGCGCTAACATCTTGTAAAAGATAAAGCCATTAATAAGTGTTGGATACTTCTTCACTTTACTAATTCACCTAGAATGGAGCATGTGACGACAATCCCATTCTGTGAATTAAATACACGAAATTCATCTAGGTTGGAGCATGTAACAACAATCCCATATACCCTGTGAATTTACAACATTATTAATTAATGTTGTAACCAGCCTTGTATTTCCTGTACTCATTATCAGTGCGGCATGACGACTGAGTGTTACTATCAGCAGAGCAACACGAATCTCCAAGCATTATAATAAAAGCATGTACGAAATACCCGTCTACAGTGCCGCAATCTCGGTGTGTTATACTAGCCCGATTGAGCAACTCTTGGTGTGTTATACTAGCCCGATTGAGCATCCTGACTGTCCCGTATCGATGCGGAAATGATCACGATCATCCAACTTCACCAAAGATGATTGGATGGCCCACATCAATTCCATAACCCCCAAGCGTATGAAATATTCGTGCCGAACCAACGCGAGCCCCGCATGGTCGGCCTCCCAAAAGATTGGCATAGCTTGCCAAAACGTCCAAACCGAGAGCAAAGATGGACGGAAAACCCTAAATTAGGGTTTGCGGCACATTACATGTGTCGCAAAATAAGTCTCAACCATCCATCTTCGCGGTATAGATGGAGGGTGTAGATGTAGATTCAAAGGGCCCAGAGCATGTCAACACAATCACCGTGGACCCGCCTACATACCTGACCGATCAGTCAGGACCAACCATGGTTGGTCATCTCGATTCGTACGCCCGAATAGAGCGTGACGCACGGCCGTGAAACCCAAAATTAGGGTTTTTGAGCATCACGAGCGTCCATCTTCTCCGGCACAAATGGAGGGTCCGAGATTAGATTAAGAAGGTCCGGTCATACCAACATGACCACCGTGGACCCATCTATCCCCTCACCTGATCGGCCAAGGCATACCATGCCTGGTTATCCCAAATCATCCGCCCAAACTAGCGTGGTCACACTTCCCGATTGCAAACTAATCCCGACCACTCAACTTCGCCGGACGATTTGAGTGGCTTAGATCACATTTTCATGGGACAGTCAGGTATAGGCGTGAACACCAGCCTACCACCTACACGCAGGGAGGCCAGGACGGCCAAGACCGACCAAGATTGGTCATCTTGGAACGCGCGCCCGAAGTGTGCATGATGCGCGGCTTTGCGGCACCAGATTTCGTTGCAAATCGATCTCAACCGCTCCTCTTTGTCCGTCAAATTGAGTGGCCTAGATCGCACCTTCATGGGACAAAGGAGGTACGAACGTGTACACCGCATGTTGTCTACACGCATGCCGGTCGATCCTTTCCAAAACACCTCCATGCTTGGTTTCGACCAAGCATGAAGAGTGATGCCTGCGCACCTCTTCGAAACCCTAATTCCATCAACGATCGCAGATGAGTGTCTCAAAGATCATCTGGTCCGTCCAACTTCACCGGCTTGGTTATACAACCTTGGTCAGGAGTTAATTGGTCAATGAGGCGTCATGGTGATCACCACCCGTCACTCTACCATACCATGATGCAATACCTGCATAGAATACACACGATACTTCACAAGTATCGACTTCCTAAATAACTTAGTTATTTAATCTAGCATTACATGCAACTTCTGTGGGTCCCACGATCCACACACTCGAGACATCAATCATGTCACAAACTGGGGGATACATACTGGGGTATTGGTCTGGCAGTTTACATCGTGCAACGCGCCATCACAAGAACGTGTCAGGAAGTCATGGACGGTTAGAGATGACAGGAGAAGTGGGCAAGACTGGTCGTGTAACACCAACACACAACTCCACTACTCCATCACTCCACTTCCTCCACTTCCCACGAGAGACGTGAATAAGGCTCAAATGACTTGTATAAATAGGTTCTCCTCCCTATTTCCAACAAAAACAAGAAAGAACAAGTCAAGACAAGACAGAAACCAAGTGTTAATACAAAACGTATTCAAACACTCAAATCCTGCTTGCATAAATCGTAAGCCTGCTCACCTTTCTGTTACAAGTCATAAACAAGCCTACACCTTCACAATCTCAACACCTTCTTCGCTTCTCTCCTAAGATCAACCCCATCTCCTTCACTTTGTGACCGAAGCAAGTCTGGAACGGCCATTTCTTGGTTTAGGCCATAGTTATGCAGTTGATTTCTCGAGTCACAAGTACTCACCGCTTAGATGCATTTGTTTAGGGTTTAGATTCATTCCTCATCCACACACCCCAAATTACCAAATCTGGCAGGAATAGTTTTCACCAATAAACAATTGGCGACCACAGTGGGAGGTTAATCTCTCGGTTGTAAAGTCAATTTCTTCAATGCCATTCAATCAATTTCGAGATGGTTGGTATTAGGACCGCCTCCACAGTCTCAAATCCTGATGTTTCCTCCAACGGAGATACCCCTCCTCTAACGGTGTATCTAACGGCATGATCGGAGATTTCCAACATTAAGCGAACTAGCACGGGTACATGAGATTCACACGAAGAACATGGAGCTAATCAAAGAAGCGGAACGACATACTTGATCTCCTCATCAAGATGACATCGAGAGATGAGCGTTCCGAGACCTTTACACCGGGACTAATTCCCCTCGGATCAAGCAGTTTACTACGAACCGAGAGACCAGTGGATCGAAGCGACATCTCTAGTGGAAAGCTTATGTGAACTCTTGCACCTCTCGAAGAATCAACGGGCGAGACGTTTCTGCTGCAATTAATAATATAGCTCTCGACGTACACGACTCCTTCTCGTCCGAGTAAGTCCTAACCGCATCGAAACATACGTAAATAATGTTATATTTACGAGAAGACGACATGATGGCGAGAGGAAGGTCACAACCGGGCCCTACATGTTACCGCACGCATCAAGGATTCGAGTTCGGGAGGGCCCTCATCGACACTGAGAGCATCTTCGAATGTGATTACTCTCAAAACTCTCAAGACAAACCAAGGTTAGCCCATGCAAGATTGTACGTCAGCCTACCACAATGACGGACTTCGAAGGAAAACTGGACTAGCACATACGGGTATGTCAATCAATTTATCAGTAGGACCCGTTCGGTCAAAAGTGAAATTTGAAGTCATAGAAAAAGAGGGACTACCATATGATACTAGGGAGACCGTGGCTTCATGACAATAAGGTAATCCCTTCAACATATCACCAAGTGCACGAAGACCATGCTAAATGAGGAAGCCATCCGTATTCCCTGCATCATTGTCTCCGTACGCACCAATATGAGGAGTGAAACTATTCGAACCAAAAGAAACTCCGCAGGGAAGGTCAGACAAAGTCTGTGCACCCCACTACCCACGTGGGCTTCAATCCAGGAAGAAGACCGACTTGCATCACTGGGGGCTAAGCACCACGACACACCTTTTCCGACGAGGCGTCCATCTTCATCTGGTGAAGCTTCAACCCATGCTTACACCAAAAGGGAATGCACTTTCGAGGCAAACCGTGATCGAAGGGGAAGACAATATACCGGCGCCGTTGTTAGCAATTAGCGGGGAGGCGGCACCCGGTCTCCCACCACCAATGCTTTGCAAGAACGATGAAACACAAGAGGAGGTATTGGACACTCCGCGACAGCTACAAGATGGCACCAGCTCCACAATTGACGAGCTCGAGACTGTTAAAATCGGGAATGAAGAATTTCCCAGGCCTGTCTCTATCAGTTCGACTCTATCCGTAGATGAACGTGCGAATCTTGTCCAACTACTCAAGGAGTACCAAGATGTGTTTGACTGGACATACGAGGAAATGCCTGGTCTAGACGAAAAATTGATCACTCACCACTTACATGTCATACCTGGATCCAAGACAATCAAGCAATCTCCGAGGCAATTCAGACACGAAGTGGAAGAACAAATCAAGAACGAAATTCAGAAGTTACTAGCTGCTGGCTTCATCAAACCTATTCATCATCCGACCTGGTTAGCTAATGTGGTCCCAGTAAAGAAGAAAAATGGACAGATTCGGTGTTGCGTGGATTTCAGAGACTTGAACAAGTGCTGCCCCAAGGACGACTTTCCTCTACCTAACATCGACATGTTAGTAGATGCCACTAGCGGACATGGCATGTTTTCCTTCATGGATGGTTACAATGGCTACAATCAGATAAGGATGTATGAGAACGATGCAAGTAAGACAGACCTTAGAACCCCTCTTGGCAATTTTTACTATCTTTATTATGCCGTTCGGTTTAAAGAACGCCCGGCGCAACGTATCAACGTGCTATGACGGCAATCTTCCACGACATGATGCATAAACAAGTAGAAGACTATGTAGATGATATCATGGTCAAGTCAAGGGCTCGAGCGAGATCACACCCGGCGTCTTACGGAAAGTGTTTGAGAGGTGTCGAGAATACAAATTAAAGATGAATCCTTTGAAATGCGCTTTCTGTCTCTTCGAGTAAATTTAAGGATTCCAAGTAAGCTGCCCGAAGGGATCAAGGTAGACCCGTCAAGACTCGAGCTATCCTCACAATGCCGCCCCCACAAACTCGTGAAGGAGATCCGAGTTTCATGGGCAAGGTGAACTATATTCGACGTTTTATACCTCGGTCTAGCCAAACTTACCGCCTCATTCACCCCTTGTTGAAGAAAGGAGCCGACCCGTTTGGACCGCAACCCAACAAGAAGCTTTTCGAAAGATTCAACGAATACTGTCATCTCCAGCCATCATGAAGTCTCTGCACAAGGGAAGGCTCTATATCTCTACACCGCCTTGGTGACACCGCCGTAGGGCTCTACTCGCTCGGGAAGGCGACGAGGGAGTCGAACGTCCCATATACTATTTCAAATTAGAATATTAAGAGATCTTTGAACTCGGATATCCCAAAGCGAGAAAGCATGTTTAGCTTTGATCCATTCCATTCAAAAGTTTAGACATTACCTACTATCCAACTAGGTAATACTCGTGTCTAAATCTGACCCCGCAAAGTTTTTACTTTCAAAGCCGGTCTTGACGGGAAGGACAGGCAAGTGGCTTCTCCAAATGTCAGAGCTGCATATAACATGTACGTCACCTAGAGCTATCAAGGGTCAAGCGTTCAGATTTACTAGCGGCATTCCCTGGAGAAGGCACTACGAGGCTACACGAGATCTTCTGGATAATTTCCAGATATCTCTGTTTTGGAAGAAGAAGCATGGCTCTTGTATTTTGATGGCTCTGCTACCCCTAGCAATAATCTTTGGAGGAATGGCGTAGTATTAGTATCTCCAAGCTGGGAAGTATTCTCACACTCCTTCAAGCTGGACTTGAATGCACCAACAACTCAAGCCAGAGTATGAAGCCTTCCTCATAGGGCTATCAATAGCTAAGCAAGCGGAGTCACGCGTTTGGAGATAAGAGGTGACTCAAGTTCTTGGTGAATCGGATAAATGGAGTATACGCACCGAAGGAAGTAACGCTAGATCCATACCTATCGAAGCACGAGAGGTTACTAAACTATTTTGCCGATGCAACCATAACCCATGTTGGCCGCGAAACAACAAAAACACGCGATTGTCTAGCAACACCGGCTTCCAAACTGAAGTTCGAAGGTTTGGAAGAAACCCGACGATAAAGAGGAGAACCATAGAATCGACATGGCTATCACAATACAAAGACACCAAGACCCGACGATTGGCGAACTCCGATCATTCAAGAGATCAACGCTCACTCTCCCAAGGAAAGGTCGGTCTTAAAACCCTACGAACTTCTTCATGCTTCATGGTATGTTGTATTATCGGAACCCTGATGGTTCCCTGTCAAGATGTCTTGGGGATGACGAAGCACAACTACTGGTGAATCGTGTTCACAATGACATTTGTGGAAAATCACTGGTGGTAACACTTTACCGACGACTTCAACGCTGCTATTACGGCCGAGATGGAGACTAAATCCGGCTACTTGGGAGTCCCGCTCAAATTGCCAAGCACCGCCACATCAATTGGAAATTTTTAACGTGAACCACACTGAGACCCGGAGAGAGCCATACATTAGTTATCTCCGTGACGGAACGACTCCTCGCCAATCAAAGGGATACTATCAAGATAAAGCAAAAGGCCAAGCGTTTCGTATTCCACGAAGGGATCTGTATCTACGATGTCCGGCCGGGAAGAAATCCTAGTCATCTTGAAGGAGACACACGAAGGAGAACATCAAGGGAAGAGGAAACTCTGTTTCTCCAAATACACGAGAAATACTATTGGCCGACCATGGAGGATGATCCAGCCGCTTTTGTTCAAAGCTGTCACAAATGCCAAATTCATGGGAACCTTGTTCATGCGCCTTCTACCCCTTTGCACTCGATAAGCAGTCCATGGCCATTTTTACAGCTGGGGACTGGACATTATCGGGAAAATCAATCCGCCATAATCGAAGCAGCATGAGTACATCATAACCGTGACAGAATACTTCACCAAATGGGTAGAATCCATTCCCCTACGAGGAACTACAGGAGCAACAATTGCGGCTTTCATTAAAGAACACATCATTTGTTGTTTTGGCGTGCCCAAGCATATCATCACTGATAGCGGCACTCCCTTCGCCAATAAGTGATGCGTGTCGTAGGTGCAATCAAATTAATCAATATTTCCACCAATTAAAAATAATATAATGGAAGTCAAGTTCGTTCCCACGAGGAGCAAGAGATTCTAGTTGTAAAAATTGTCACGAAAGGGGTGGTGTAAAAGCAAAAGAAAATAAACAAAGCAATTAAAGATAAAGTTGAAAGCAATAAGAGAGACAAGATCAAGGAATCCTTCTTCTTACGAAACTATGAATCAAGTTATGTTCTTTTCTACTTGTTATTAGTCACAAATTATCACCAACCGTAGGTAAAGCGACTAGATCGTGCTAAACCCTAAATCCCTTGTATCACCGGGATACGGAAGTTCTCGACTACCGGATTCTATTTACCAAACCACCTAGTAGTAGATCACTCTAGATGTAATTTAAATAAACGCATTAAGATTTATGAACTTATTAGGTCAATATTAGTAGTTGGACTCTTAGATCAAGGTCTACTTGCTAACGTTGTTTTCACACACAATTGCTCCACGGAATCCCTCCGCAAGGTCTCGTGTTTGCTACTTATGTAAAAAGTCAAGAAACGATTACTTATCTCCTAACTTTCACTAGCTTTAGATTAAATCGACAAATCAATTTAGTTGGCCACCCAAACAATCTATCAATCAATCATGAATGTCATTAAGATCATTCCTATTAGTAAAAACAAACGATAATTATGTGAAAAACTTCAAGAAAGAATTGAAAACAAAAACTCAAATCATATTAAGAACTAGGAATTCATCCTCAATTAATAAAATTAGCTACTCATGTTAAGGAGTTCACACAAAGAATAAGAAAAGAAAAGTGTTGTGTGTGTAGAGAGGTGTATAAAAGATGTAGAAAACTTCTCTATTTATAGGCTTCAATATTCTCCAAATCTTCTAAGGAATATAATCCTTTTCCTTTAACAATTCAATTTCCAAATTCAAGTCTTTCTCTTCTCTTCATCTTCTCTTTCCAAATTTGAGTCCAATTCTCCATCCAATTCCTAGTCCAAGTCTTCACACCCATGAGAAAGTCCATAGAAAATTCGGAATTTTTGGCTCGCCGAAAAGCGGTATTGTGGTCAATCCGGCTGTAATAGTCGCCGCCGACCACCTGAAAATTTCTCCGTCAATGGAATATTCGACGGAATATTCCGTCGATCCTCAGTTAGGACTAACGGTCAAACTGGTCAACCGTCACCAAGCTGTTAGTCGGCGGGTCAAGGGAGGCGTCTCGGTCGGCTTTTGTCGACTTCTTACTTTCGGCTAATCTGGTCTTACTCACCCGAGTTCTTGAGTTAGGTTCAACGAGTCACCTGGGTCGACTCGGCGGAGCAGAAAAATTCAACGAGTTTACTCTGTTTGTTGAGCATTTCTCGGCCGATTTGGGCCGGTTTTTCTTGGGTCTTCTCTGTTAAGAACCTATACATTCATCTATTGAGCTCTTCCCCGCAATGCCACATCCTGCCGACTTAGTTTCATGCCATTCCATAACACCTTGCACACAACCGAGTCTTAAAAGAAGAACCCAACTCATCTTTTGTTCTTCATTAATCTCTTGCGGAAACCATTGTTACCTACGGCTCCTTCCAATCTTTCTCCGGCTTCCACCATTTTCTCCTCTTTCCTTGTATATCATCACAAGCTCAAAAACCCTTTACGCCCGACCCGGTATCAATAACAACCTCGGATGCCTCCATTCATTTCAAAGATTACTTCAATCTTCCAATTGCGCTTCATTCTCTTGAACCTCGGACGCCACCCATCTGTTCACGGCTCAACACCGCTACATGCCATTCATCGCAACTCCTCATCTTGAGCTCAAATCCATCAAAACATCACCATTTTTAGCACAACCGATGGCGGCTCAAGACCAACTACAATTCCATCTTCACGGCATCACCTCAGCTGCACTTATTCTTAAAAACCCATCTCACTGAGCCTTAACAGCGGAGTGAGCTCATTTTCTTCCCTGGATCAACTCACCACCTCTGAGACCGACCCACCAACAAACTCACCACTGCATCATCTGAACTTAACCCAAACTCAAATCCGAGCTAAACCCCATCAACAGCATCAATCTCTCTTTATCGGCTCAGATTTACAACGCCACCAGACCCATTGTTCTTCATGCCAAAATCATCACCAATTTCTCGACCGCATCTTCAATGGCCTCGTTCATCACCGATCGAGCAACTTCTTCTCTCGGGTCTCACCGCTTCTCCTCTGAATCTCTTTCTTTATCTCGCTTTACAACTTCTCTTCCTCTTTTCTTCTCAATCGAAACCCATCATCTCTCCAAAATCATTTTAAAATCAACCCTCCTCTGGTTCTTCACTGAACCTCACGTAACCCTAATCGATCTCTCAAGTCATCTCGATTCGACAAGCCAATGCCTCTTTCTTAACTCCAACGTAGCCCGGTCTCGTTCTTCTCTCGTATCTTCTTCACCTCCATTTTCCCTACTGTTTCTCGCTCGATCTGAATTTCTCTCGGATTTATTAGCAGCGCCACTGCTCTTAGTTTCAGACACAGCCGATGTCTGGTTTTATTTCTCAATGATGATTGAGTGAAACTCTCGATTTAGGGTGAAGGTAAAGTAGGGTAGGATGGTTACACCCCAGGACAAACACCACCCCAATTGGGTGATCATAATAGGATGTCACTTCGATAAGGGCTAGCCGATGGCAGCCCCTTAACCTTGATTAGTTTGTCTTTAAAACTTCCCAAAAGGGTTACCCCTTAGCATTAACTGAGCTCCACATATCCATCGCCTGTAAAATGACCTTTTTGGCTCAAATTGGGTGATTTCTTCTTCTTTTCCTCCGTGCGACTCCAAAGTAGCTACAAAACTCAAAACAAGCGTAAAATACGTAATTTACAAGAAAAATAGCAAAGAAAGCATAAACTCTGTATAGTAAATACGGTGTATTCTACACCTATCAAATTCCCCCACACTTAGACTTTGCTAGTCCTCGAGCAAATCAAATTAAAAACTCACAACTTCAAAGCGTTCAAGCGTCCCAAGCATCCAAAGAGCTATGAGGACATAGAGTTTCTGCATGCTAGTAATAAGAAGTTAGAAATACTAAAGAACATATTCTCATTCTTAAATGTTGAGTGAGAAATAACCACACCATAATGAGAGAATGCGTGTTTGAGAAACGATCAATAAGCATTTCGCCTCGACTTCGCCTCACCAAAAGGATTTTATGATAATTGCACTCAAAAAGACGGCTTTTTATGGTTCTCACATGTGTGCGGTAGGAATGAAGAGAGAATTCTGCCGCAACACGTTGAATGGTGGGAAGGACAACTTCCGAAATATTTTAAAAACCCACATCTTTTAATATTTTGAAAAACCATTTTTCTGACGATCTCTACGAAAGGAAATCAACCATTATTATCAAGGATGAGATTACTTACTCACCTTCACATTCGATCGCCAATTATGATAACACCACTCTCACGGCATCCAATAGAAACATCTTCCGCTCCTCGTCTTTATCTTCTTGGTCTTCGTCTTCGGTTTCAACTATTGATGATACACTCTCGAATTTCATAAATCCTTGACAATTTGTAACCCTTTTTACCTCAAAATCCTTGTCGCTTGAAACTTCTGATAGGTGTTGAATACACCGTATTTAATATCTAGTATTTATGCTTTCTTTGCGAGTTTTCTTGTGAATTATGTATCTTATGTGTGCTTTTGAGTTTATTAGGTGCAATGGAGTCATTTGGAGCAAAAAGACCAATTGGAACTCGTTCAAATACAAGATTTCTACTTTTCATTGTGTAGAGGACGAGGAGATGAAGACAATGCCGAAAGAATGAAGTCATTCCGAGTTCGTATGAAGAAGTTATGAGCAAAACAAGAACTTGAAGCATAAAAGGGGCGAAATGGTCATTTTATAGGCTAAGTGCTATTGCCACCCCACCGTAGTTAAGGGGCAGTCATTCTGTTAAGGGGTGACCTGTTTTAATGGAAGTGCTAAAGGGAGTCGAGTTTTATTCACCTGGGGCCGCCGATTCAAATGATGTTAAGGGCACCCATTTATTATCCCCGGGCACTTCTTCTTCATAAAAATAGAACCATGCAAGTTCAGGGATGATGCTGGTGTTCGTGAGGATTTCGATGTTGCTGGTAATTACTACGATGATGATGGAGTTCAGCTCGAGATGAAAATACAGAGAGCACTCGAAGAACAACGTGGAAGAAAGAACGACAGCTGCTGCCATTATTGGCAGTTGACGATGAGAGTAATAACAGAGAAGAAGAAGAACTTGAGTATTGGCAGCGAATGATGATGGAGTCTCGATGATTGAGAATGGGGTTGCTGCCGACGATTGAAGTTTATGGAGTTCGAGAGTAATAACAGAGAAGATGGCCAAGCTTGGCAGTACTAAAGTAGAGATGGTTAGCTACTGGCAATGGCAGAGAATATGAGTTTGGAGCTGTTGTTATTGAACGGATAGAGGTTGTGTCGTTTCTGCCATGGATGATGTTTAAGAAGAAGAAGCTGAGCACTGATGAGACTTGGCATGGAGATGAGCTTGGCAGAGACGAGGATGATTGAGCTCGTGATGCTGATACTCGGGTTGTGGGCAAGACTTGGCATGGAGATGAGCTTGGAAGTGGTGGTGACGCTGATGGCTTAACGGGTTGAGAAATAAGAGTCTAGGTCGAGTTAGGTTTGTGATCTTGGTGCTTGTGATCATTATGCGGGTGATCGGTGATGGTTAGCGATGGATAAAGAAGCTC